>VZTE01003378.1:0-103743 GCA_013397775.1 Eulacestoma nigropectus
CCCAAATTGCAGCTGTAATAAATTAAAGTAATAATGTCATTTTTGTGAAAATAAGACTACCAAAAACCTATTGATGCAAATACATTTCACTCATCTTCTGTTTGATGCTCCCCAAATGGCAGCAGGAAACTCGGGTTTCAGCCCTTCCATTCAGGTGGGGCTTTACACACACGTGAATAAGAATACAGAGATACAGCAGAATATACAGATAGAATCTACCCTATCCACTATCTCAACCCTCATCAGCCTGACACTGCAGCACCCAAAATGCTCCATCCAGCACCTGACTTCGCTCCAGGGAATTCCAGCAACTTCTGCAAATGGTGGTTCAGATATTCCCAAGTTTTCTTGGCAGACACAACCCCGGAAGCAGCTCTGAGGGTGTTATCCAGGGCTAGTGCTTATAAAGACAAAACCCCAGCATCATCAATGAAGAATCTGGGTGGTGAGAGGCTGGAAAGGATCCTTTTCAAAGCACATTTACATTCGGAATTAAAAATTCCAGCCATTCTACGCTGGAGCCGGGGTTTTTTTTTCCCCTCCCTGTGCATCTGAAGAATTAAGAGGTGTTCTTAAAAGCAGTGGGGATAAAAACACATTTAGTGCAGATGCTGAAAGGCAGCGTATCGGTGATCTGAGAGTGATTGTGCTGTACCCCTGGGCAACGAGGCTGTCATCAAATTTCCAAACAAGACGTGGGAATCTAGGACAGTTCTGTTGTTGGGTCACGACGTTTGCTTGGCTGTTCCCCTCCCTGTTTTCCTCTTAGGAACGAAATCCCAACACTTCCAGGATCAAATCCTCCCCTGGCAGGGAAAAGAGGCACAAAAGGCTGATTTGGGGAGGGGAGGGGAGGCTGTGACAGCAGGATGGGTCAGGCACAGGGCAAACCCAGCCAGAAATGGATGAATGAAGTGGGGGAAAATGAGAACTTTTGCTGCAACCCAGACCTCAGCTAATGACTTGTTCTCCACCAGCTGCAGCTATTAATTGGTATAAACCAGCTGAAATTATTCCTCGCTATAAAACATCAGAAGTTTTGGCTCTGCTGCCCACCCAGACCCCATGGATGCAGGTACTGATCCATAAAGTCATTTTGGATGCACAGGGAGGTTCCTCCAGAAGGAAATTTTAAGCACCTGTTGCTGAACCATCCCCTGGAGAAGCCCATTCTGCTCCTTTCCTGCTCTTCCCTATTTTTAATTTTTTTTTTTCTAAACAAATAAATGCTTTTAAAAGCCCAAACAACAAAGGAACCAAAGGAAATAAAAATACTTGCACAGCTCTTGATCAGATTTTATTGGCCAAGACGAAATTGTGAAGTCACCTCTGCAACGGGGACTTGTTTTTCTGCCCAGCACAGAGCAGAGCTGCCTGTAGCTCTCCAGCAGGGACAGAATTCCATATATTTACAGGCTTTACAGGTTCTGAGAGGAATGAAATGGCAGCAAACTCACAGAAACCAGCTCTATTAATAATTAAATTGTCTCCCTGATGTGGTCAAGAAGGATGGCTGCCACCAAGCGCCACAGCCACCGCCAAGTGCAATAAAATGGGTTTATGCAACGTTCTGAGGCAGCCTCTCCCTCCCAAACCTCTCCTGTGCACAAGGAACTTCCAAAATCAGCAGGAACGGAGCTGAGCCTATGGGAGAGGGTCATTTCCAAAGGTAATTGGTGCCTTTTGAACCCAGAACTGTCAAAGTGTGTCGGGAAAAGTGGAGCCTGACAAGGCTGAGGCTGAAGAGGAGTGGGGAGATCGATCTGCTGAGTCCTGACGCTGTGTCGGCGTTGCGCTTCCAGCAGGGCCGTGTCAAACAAATCTTTCCCTAAAGAAGGGAAAATGGTCGAATGCATAGAACAAACCCCAAAATATTCACACCCCAGAGTTTTCCCCTGAATGGTTGAATCCTGTTTCTCTCACCAGCGCCCGGTAAGGGGGATGTGTTGGGAAGTGAGGTCACCGAGGATGATAAAATCAAACCCATTTAGCTGAAAAAAACATTGAAATCTGCCTTCCCTTGGGTGTTCCTGCACTGCCAACCCCTCTGTGCTGCAGAGGGGCGGGTGGAGAGCTCCGCAGGGAGATTCAAGGGCTGATGGGACTCCGAGCCTTGATTCGGTTGGAAAGAGACAGGAAAAGTCCTGGAAAGCCATGGGAACAAGAGAGCCCATGGAGAGCAAGGAGCAGGATGTGGGGCTGTAGAGAATGGAGGTGTCATCTTTAATCATCCAGCCAGTAATTCAGTCCTCAGGTCAGGGGTGGGATGTTCTCCTTCCCTGGGTGCTCCTGCCCAAATCCAGGGATTTTGGGGGAGCATGGGATGAATTAGGGAGAGAATCTGCTTTTCAAAGGGCTCAGTGTCCCACAGCTTTACGTGTGGCCCTTTCCCTAAACCCTTCCCATTTGGGAACGAGACAAGAAAGGTTTAAAAGCCCCTTGTAGGGTTTTTAAACAAACCCAACCCAAATCTGCATTAAAACACAGCTGCAGGAATCATGAAATACTCGATTCAGGAGGCCAAGCTCTTCCCATGCACATCTAGGGGGATTTTGCAGGAGGATGTAAAAGGTTACAGGATGAAGCTGGAAGAACACTGAGGTGTTTCCCAGAGGACTGAAATGGCACTATTTATGCACATCTATATTTTTTGGCAATATAGAAGATATGCACAGCTCTGCCACGATCAAAATCCAAACACCTCCGTTTGTTTCTTTTTTTGGGCTGGTTTAGATAAAGCAAAACCCACCAAAGCCAGCAAGTCCACGGAACCTTGAGTATAAAATGCAAGGCTCAGCTGCCAACACCAATTTCAGGGCACCTTTAAAAGTTCAGCTCCCATTTCCCTTTTAGATGTGAGACTGAGCAGAAAGAAGAAATTAAGCCACTGGTTTTTAGGGGAATATTATGTAGGCAATGTTGACCTCAAACACATTCACATTTCACTTCCCCATCCAGAATATCCCAATATCCCATCCTGATGCCTTATCGGGCTACCTAGAAACAGAGACCAGGCAGGAGTAAGGGAATAAAGGTGGATATTGATTTGAAAAGCCTTCAAAGGTGCACCCTGGGGAGCCAAAGGCCACATCCAAGATGGGCCCCGAGTCACAAGTTCTTCACACTTTGATAGGTTTGGTTCATTTGCGTATCAGCATAAATTTGCCCATTAAAACTTGAGCTAATGATGGAATTTCTCCAATTTCTCCACCTCTCCAGAGGCCCTGGTTTGCACCTTTTGGGCCTGGGACAGCCTGAGTGTCCTTGAACAAGGAGCTGGGAGAGGCTTTGTTGTGTCTGTCTGGCACAAGAGAGCAGCAGCCAACAGGCTGCAGGAAACTTCAGAGTTCCCCACCAGGCAGTGCAGGATTTGAAAATATAAAAGCCAGAACCTGAGGCATCAATCTCCCCCTGCCCTCTGGCAGTGGGAAGCCATTCCCTGTGTCCTGTCCCTCCATCGCTCGTCCCCAGTCCCTCTACAGCTCTCCTGGAGCCCCTTTAGGCACTGGAAGGGGCTCTGAAGTGTCCAGAGGTTAGGAAATAGGGATGCATTTTCCAGCTCTTTTTGCTACTCCTAATTCCAGCCTTTCCCTCCCAATTCCCCCTTTGTCCACCCTTCCCGGCTCCAGGACTCAGGGAGCTGCCAGACACCCACCAGATCCCTCAGCAAACACAACAGGAGCACGTGCTCCACTTTGTTTTCCCACCAGCTCTGCTCTTGCCTGAAGGTGCCTTCCCCAGCTCCATCATTTTGTTCTAAGGGAGGAGAGAAATGCAAGCGCCGCTCATTTCACAGCTCGGCTACAGGGAAATTATCTGGGAAAAGAGGGGAGAACTTGGCTTCCCTCCTTTTCCTTTTTCTTGGAGTGAAAATCAAATGTAATGGGCTCGCTGATTTATGACTGCCAGCAGGATGGAGCACAGGGATCATTTGATACCTGCCCGAATTCCTGGCTGGATCACAAAACCCCTTCCAGGTGGTTTGAGGTTCCCCCTGAACCTCTCCTCCTCAGCTGCACCAACTTTTTGACAGGAAAAAATTTTCCCCCAGCCCCACATCTCCATTGGGAGAGTCCCTGTGGCTTCTGGGGTGTGTCCAAGCTGGGAGGTGCCATTCCCAAACTGGATGAAGGGTCCAGGCTGTGAGCTCAGGGGCCCACGGGGATGATGGGTGGCACAGCACAGCTGCCAGGGCAGTGCCAGGCACAGGCAGCTCATCCCTTGGAATCCCAAACAGAGCATCATGGAATGGTTTGGATGGGAAGGGACCTTCAAAGTCATCCCATTCCTCCCCCTGCCATGGGGAGGGACCCCTCCCACTGTCCCAGGCTGCTCCAAGCCCCAGTGTCCAGCCTGGCCTTGGGCACTGCCAGGGATCCAGGGGCAGCCACAGCTTCTCTGGGCACCCTGTGCCAGGGCCTCCCCACCCTCCCAGGGAACAATTCCTGCCCAATATCCCATCCATCCCTGCCCTCTGGCACTGGGAAGCCATTCCCTGTGTCCTGTCCCTCCATCCCTTGTCCCTCTCCAGCTCTCCTGGAGCCCCTTTAGTGCCTGGAAAGGGCTCCGAGGTCTCCCTGGAGCTTCTCTGCTCCAGGTGAGCACCCCCAGCTCTCCCACTGAACAGCAGCTCCAGCCTTGTTCTTGCCATCAATCCAACCACAATTTCCCATTTCCCAGGTCTGAAAGAGACCAGGCCTAACCTAAGACACGATTTCTGCTCCTGACCTTACACAAACACCCTGGCCCAGAACACCCCACACCAGAGAAAAGGAATTTCCTTTTCCAAAGTCACTTTTCTGCCACCGAGCCCAGAACCCACTGAGACCAGACCAAACGCTGATTTCTCTCCAGGTCCTTCTGATGAGAGGAAACTCAGAAACTTCAGAAACTCCCTGTCTCTACCAAAGGGTTTTTGTGTTTGGACAAGTACTTATATTCCCTGCTCCAACACTCCACATGGAAGGCTAATCCCACACAAAAGCAAGATGCCACCTCCCGCAGATCTCTGCCCACCTCCCCAGGGACCACAAAGTCAGGGAAGACTTTAAAAAATCCCATTATTTCTAATTTTTTTTTTCTATTCTTTCCCTCTGAGGAGCAACTCAACAATAATGGGGAAAAAAGAACCAACAAATATATTTACCAACTGTACAAAGTAATAAACTCACGGAAGGAAGTTTATAGCCAGTAAACTGAATATTATTGACAACCAGATCTCAATAAAATGTAAAAAATATCTCAGGACAGGCCTCCTCTAACACCAGTAGGTAACAAGTGCCTCATCTTTTGAAAGAAGGCATTTAACTTCTGAATTTTTTTAATTTGTGGTCGATTTCTTTGGATTTTTTCTTGGTGAGCTTTGGAGCTCATGCAATTAAACGCAGGCAAACACATCTGATTTCCAGAGGAACAATAATTACAGCTCAACCGAACTTCCTGCCCTCTGCAATGCCTTCTCCTCTTGCTGCAAGAACACACTCCCCAAACCAGTGTGCATCCTGTTAAATTGGATGTTAATAAGCAGTTGAAGCTGCATAATTCATGCTGAGCTAAGAAATGTTTTGCCCAGACTGGAGCTGCTGGGATTGTTTTACCTCTCCGACCGTTCCGTGTGTGGCGAGTCGCTGTGATCCCACACGGAATGTGTCACGCTGCTCTGGAACGGTGCCTGGGTCCCTCTTCATGCCCACAGCTCGCTTCATATCCTGCTAAGGAATTGTTTCTGTAGTCCAGGAAGGTTCTGTGGTTCGTTTTCTGGGTTTCCCACTGGCAGTGCAGCGATCCGGCGTCGCTCGTAGGAATTACGGAGAAAGAAAACTCATTTTAGGTCGGGATTGCAGAGCTGAGGAAATGTAAGCACAGCCACAGAAAAATGGAATAAAATTGGGAAGAGCAGCCAGCAACAGGAGAAAACACCAAAAATGCCTTGATAGGAAACACTGGCACGTCTGGGTTTGTTTTTGCTTGCTCCTTGTGACTCCCTCAAAGGTTGATGACAAACATCTTGTCCTTTCTCTCTCTCTCTCTTTTCTATTTCTTTCTTCTCTCTACCTCACATTTACTGTTAAATAAAACCAGAATGATTGACTCCAGCACATGGCCTCCTGTGCACCTTAATTTGGGCAGAGGAATCTCTCAATACTGGCACCTTAACACCATCCCAAGGGGGTCAGGACGTGTCCCCAGCACTGCAGCCCACAGCCACCTTCCCTAGCTGGGAAATGAGTTATTTAATTCAGCCACTTCCCACTGAAGTGCTGGGACACAATGCCACACACGCTGGAAATGAAAAATAAAAGTGCCACTCAATAGAGAAACACAATTTACAGTTAATTATTCATGTCTGCAGAATACATATGAAAAAAACCCAAGGGAAATTAAAAATCCTATAAATAGCCTCACTGGAGAACAGCAGGAGAGACCCCATACAATAACCCAGTGTTTGTACTGATCCCCACGTTTCTGCATCCCCAAGAAGATGGCAACTGCAAGCCTGGAATTCAGTTTAGAGCCATGGAAAGTACAAAAGGAAAACGAGAGGAAATTGAAATGTCAGCGCAGCTGAACCTCACGCTTCCCATCACTGCTAAAAACTGAGGACAGGGGACAACCCTGAATTTCAGCGCTCACCATCACTCGAGTGCTCGGTCTGTTCTCCACGGGGGAATCTCTACACATGCTCCAATTTATTGATTTATCCCAGGGCAAGGTGTGGATGCAAAGTGGAAAAGCCTTCCCTGGTTTGTGCAGGGGATGCAGCCACAGCCTGGCCTCACACCACATCAAACTTCCAGCACGGGATGGTCCCCAAAAAGGCCACAAGAATTGACAGGGGAGATGTTTAGCACGAAGCAAGAAGGTGGAGACTTCAGCCAGTCAGTGAAGTGAGATATGTCACATAAAAAATGTGTGTTTGAACACACAGCTGTACCTGCACGCGAATCTCTTATTCATGTATCATAAATAAATACATTTTCACTGCGATCTTGTCATCCTTTCCCTCTGTAAAGTCACACAGAACTACAGTCCAGGTAAAGAACAAATGCCTCTGTTAAGACAAAGCTGAATTTAAAAGCATTTTTACCCTCAGAATTTGCGGTACCACGGGAGACATCTCAGTAATCATAAATGTCAATTACAGGAACCAGCTTAAGGAGTGACCTTTGTGTTGAGCTTCCCGGTGAAAATAAATGTGATTAAAAAGCAAACAACCCCTGCCCAACGAATCTTGGGCGGTTTTGTGTGGGACTGATCTGTGCACCTGTAAAATCCACCCTCACTCCCTCGCTGGTACTCAGGGAAATGGAATTAAGGGCTTCTCCTTTTTATCCCGGCACTGTGAGGTAACTTTACATAAATTCAAGCTGCTTTTCAAGAAGGGAAAATTATTGGCCATTGAAATTCTGTTTCTTCCCACTGTCCAGGAACTCGACACCTCTGAATTGCTTCTTTCAGGGAAATTTATGTCACAAAGCCCTGTGGCGCTGGTCTCAGGTGTGAGCAGAGGGACAGCACTTAGGGGAGGTTAATCCCTGACTTGTCCCAAATGGTGAAAACCTGGCCCCTGTGGATCCTGCCCATTCCCTGGCCAAGGTCTGCTATGGAAGAGATGGATGGGTCACCCCTGCAAGCAGAAATACTGATTTGGATGAAGGCTGAGTGGGGCCTTCGGGCATGGAGGCACCAGGAGGATGAAGATGTGATAAACAAACCAGGTGATCCCAGTCTCACCTTCTCTGCACGCAGCTAAGGGCACGGGGTGGGGAAAGCAAAGACTCCTTGGAGCCATTTAGGGATGAATTCCCACAGAAATGGGGCAGATGGAAGATCCAGGAGATCTCACCACTGGTTAAAGTCAAATCAGCTCCTTGTTCTGTTTTGTTTCATAATGAGCTCTTCTGTATCAGCTCAGCTGTGTCACAAACAACGTGACGAGGAATTCCCATGGCACTGGGATGCTCTGACTCCCAACTGGAGGGCAAAGGAAGAGGGCAAACCATGGGAAATGACAGCTTTCCCGGGACTGTTCACTGCCTGTAAGGCATTAGCTGCTGGCTTTGCTCAAGTGTGTTTTCACCACACTTTGAGGAGGGCACCGATCCATTCTGCCTGGGTTCTACACGAGTCACAGCCTAGGAGCTGTTAGATTGTAAAAGCGGTGACAATCCGGGTCTGAGAGCCTGATTGTCAATTCCCAGGCTCAGCTCGCATATTTGTAAAACACACACACAGACGAGATCTGGAGTTTGTACTGTGAGACCGATTTGGAAGTGCAGCTCTTGTCTGAGGAGTCTCCAAGGGCCGAATTATAACACTTGCATGAGCACAGGAATTTGCTAAGGACGTGTGAAAACAAACACATTATCAGGAATACAATTTACAGGCATCCACTGAAAGGTCGATGGGAAAGCTCTTCCCATCCTTTAGGAAGCAAATGGAACAGAAAAGAGGAAAACTCACCAGCAGCCCAGCACGAGCTCCCTGGCAGCAGCAAGAGCAGCCTCTAAAGCAATTCTCAATTAAATAAAAGACTTACGGAATTAAAGTTGTAATACATTATTGATTGACCACGGATATCTGACTGACTGCAGCCAAGAATCCTTCCCTGCCTGCTCCTCTTGAGCTGAGATTATATTAACGAAACAAAGAGGGACTTGCAGGATGAGATCCAACAGTAAATTCTGAGGCACTCCGGGAGCTGATTTTACGGCAAGGAAAAGCGTGTTTGTTTGATCCAAAGTGACACCGCGGTTTTAGGCAAAAATATGAGAATATGTAATTGAGCACTGGAGCCACTTTCTATGAGAAGGGCAATTTTTCTGCCTTTGTAACAGCAGCATTGTTTTACTGCTGTGTAAAGTCACTCCTGCTTGGAACTTGCATCGTGTAGCAGGTACCTGAGGTGGAAAATTTGACATAAAACTCATCTGTTTTCTGAAGCCTTCACTTAAGAGATCCACAAGCCATCATTATGGGCATGGACAGCACACAGGGATGGGTGTTCTTAGTGCTGATGGGTGTTTCAGCTCCAACCTGCAGGGACAACCACAACAGCACAATAAAAGATTTCAGTTTTCTCATGAGTTCCCCCCGCCAAACTGTCCTGGAAAAAACAAAGTGTATACAAAGCCCTCTGCAGAATGCAGTAGTTCCCAGAATACGGCAGTAAGGGTCAAAGATACGCAGGGAATGTATTCATCTTCTTAGACAAGCTTTTAAAATAATAGTTTATTTTTTTGAGTCAGTGCTATATTTAAAAACAATCTACTGTAAGAGTAAAAAGATTGTAGATAATAAAAAAAACCCAAAAGTGTGATGACAATAAAAAACCACTAGAGTATAAAGTTAGTTTCCTTCCTCCCTCCCAAAACCCCATCCCATCAGTCCGATATTTCTCAGAGCTTAATACCTGGAAAAAAAAAATGCTTTTTTGTTTTTTTTCCTTTACACTTTCAGCAATTAGGAAATGAAGAATACGTAAAGCATTCTTCACAGGCACAATAACTCATCATTACATGAAAAGCAGGCACCATAAAAATTAAAACATTCTAGAAACCATCATATATACAAACACTGTACAGAATGATGGCACAAGGACAAAGTGATTCTGTTCAGTTCATCCTAATCCAACATGAAATATTACACAATAAAGAAAGGAAAAAGCTCTTCCCATTTCTGTGCTCAACATTTAGGTTCGGAATGACCAGGAGTCTGCTCCCTGCCTGCTCTTTCCTCTCCCACACCCTCGTGCTGTTGGCAGCTCCAAGGCTTCCTTGTTTTCCCCCTTGTGGACACCCAGGAGATCCAACTGAATGGAAATGGCAATGGCTGGGCACCAGTGACTGATTTTACAAAGCCCATTAATCACAGATTATCCTGAGTTGGGAGGAGCCCACCAGGACCATCCGGTCCAGCCCCTGGCCCTGCCCAGACACCCCAAAATCCCACCCCGTGCATCCCTGGGAGCGGTGTCCCAACACTCCTGGAGCTCTGGCAGCCTCGGGGCCGCGCCCATTCCCTGGGGAGCCTGGGCAGTGCCTGACACTCTCTTTTCCTGATCTCCAACCTGACCCTCCCTGGCCCAGCTCCAGCCATTCCCTGGCTCCTGTCCCTGATTATGACAATGCACAGTTTGGTTCCTGCCCCTGCTCTCCCCTCAGGAGGATGCTGATGACCCAACAAGGTCTGACCTCAGTCTCTCACCTCCAGCTGAAAATTCCAAGTGCCCTCAGCTGCTCCTCACACGGCTTCTCCTCAAGGCCCTTCCCCATGCTCGTGGCCTCCTTGGGACACTCTCTAATAGTTTAATGTCCTGTTTATATCGTGGCCAGTGCCAGCCTGGTGTCACTGTGGTCACTGTCACCCTTTGTGCCCGACCCCTGAGCCAGGTGCTCACCCATCCCATGATGTGTTTCTCCAGCTGTAGGATGGACATTTTGACCAGAGGATCCCATGGGAGACAGTATCAGAAACTTTGCTGAAGTCCAGAAAGATTCCATCTGCTGGCTTCCCCTGATCAGCCAGCTGGGTTACCCTGCTCTAGAAGGAGATCAGGTTCCACAAGCAGGACTGTGCCCTCATGGAGCCGTGCTGGCTGTGACCGATGACCGCCTTGTTCTCCAGGTATTTTCCAGCACCTCCCAGAATCATCTTTTCCATGATTTTACTGGGCCTGTAGTTTCCAGGGTCCTCCTTCTTGCCCCTTTTGAAAATCAGGACAACATTCCTTAGCTTCCAGTCAGCTGGGACCTCTGTGGCTTCCCAAGACTGCTCAAAAACCATCAAGAGGGGTTTTGTGATGACATCAACAGTTCTTTGAGGATTCTTGGATAAATCCCACCAGGGCCCATAGATTTGCAGGGATTCATTCAGCTGGGGCTGCAGATCCTGCACTTTCAGGCTGACTGGGAGTTGATCATTGTCCCAGTCATGGTCCTGCAGCTCAGGGCACTGGGACCCTCTTGGTCTGTGACCCATGTTGAAGACAGAGCTAAAGGATGTGTTAAACCCCTCTGCCTTGTCCCTGTCCCTGTTTGTGAGGTGCCCATCCCCACCCCGGAACGGGCTGATGATATTTTTACACTGCCTTTTGCCATGAATATATTCGAAAAAACTCCTTTTTTTGTCCCCCACAGTTCTGGGCAGCTCCAACCCCAGTTGAGCCCTGACCACGTGAATTTTCTCCCTGCAGTGAGGAGCAGCATCTCTGTGTTGTTCCCATGTCCCCTGACCTTGCTTCCACTGGCAAACACCTTCCTTTTCCAAGGGATATCCAAGAGGAGATCTCTGTTCAGCCAAGCCAGCTCTGCCTTGCCTGCTTGACTGCCAACATTTGGGAATTGCTGCTCCTGTGCCTTTAGGAGGTGATGTTTAAAAAGGGACCAGCACTGATGGACCCCAGCACCTGCAAAACCATTCTCCCAGGGGACCTTACAAATTCCCTGAGCAGCCTCATGGTCAGAGCGGAGGTTTTGCTGGCACTTTTCCTCCTCTCACCAGAGGTTTTAAACTCGATGGCTCTGTGGTCACTGTGGCCAAGACAGCCCCAAATCCCCACTTTGCTCATTGCAATCAGGTTATTTGTAACACAGACCCATCTCACAAATCAGTGGTGTCTGATTTTTAACCCTGGGCTAAAATCCCTGTTGTTCAGGGAAATCCTACAGCAGCTTCACCTCACTGGGAAACCTCCTCCGGCCCTGAATTCCACGTGAATATTGTCATTGATTCCGATATACACTGAGATTAGATACAAAAACTCTGCTCATGTGACACTCCAGAGGTACCCAAAATCTTCGGGTACAAAACATCCAGCTCTCATTTTCATCTCCACGTTTAGCTCTGTGCCTGGCGTTCTCCAGAAGCAGGGAGGTGGTTTAGGAAGAGGGTTCTGTCAGTTGACGGAGTTCCCAGTCTCAAGTAGAAATCCAGATTTCTTTCAAGTTATGGGAGGGAATAACCCCAAAACGAGGGGGATGTAGTGTTGGGTCCGACACGCGGCTCGCAATGGATTTCTTACGGAGTTAGAGTCATTGCACTAAATGTTAGATACTGCACACCTGAATGAGGTAAACATTACAGACCATAAAATACTTAGGGAAATGAATTGTTACAGCTTTATCTTTGGAACAAAACCCGCTTCCTTCTTCACTGGACAATCCCAGAGTCAACGGACGTTTGCTTCCGCGTCGTCTTGGGAGGCGGCGGCGGCGGAGTCTTGCTGGGGAGTGGAGGAGGCAGGTGCTGGAAGAAACCAATTTGGGCAGATCATGTTAGGAATGAATGGAATTCTGGAACATTTTCTGTGCCAGCTCTAAGTGCAAGAGGCAGCGGGCAAGTCTGGAGCCCTCTGCCTCAAAAAAACCTCTCCCCATGGAATTTGCTGTAAACACCAAATGCTCTCAGCCATTGCTTTTAAATATAACTTTTACTTTTGACAAAGAAAAAAAATCTCTCAAGAGTTCAGGATTAATTAGCTCAATATTTCAGGAAAAATCTTTTGAAAGCACTGGATAAGTTTATAATTCCCCACTTTATACCATGATAGGATATTGATTTCTTGGTCTGTATCGATTGCCCTCAGCCTCTAGGCACTCAGAGCTTAAAAACCAAGCTGAGGCAATGGCTTCATTGCTTTTCCATTGTGTTTTGGATTTTGCACAGCAAGAACAGAAATATTAAAAAAAAAACCAAACAAAAAAGAAATAATTTAAAACTAGTTAGGGAGATAAGTAACTTGCAATTTACTATTACACACACACTTATAATTAAAATATTCCAAACAGAGATGCAGAATGTTCAAATATTCATATTTTAAATCACCTTACGTATCTCACAACAGAAGAGCATCCCCGGTTAGAATCACCAGCTAATTGGACAAATTAAAAAAGCCATTATGGAAATTAAGACCTTTTTTTCATAACATTCAAACACGTAGATGATAAAATCTGTTGCAGGAAGAGCTGGAGAACACAGCAGCTTGCAGGCAGGTTTCCCAGCACTTCGGCTGTGCAGGCAGCACAGGTTTCCCAGAGGCTGTGCTGCAGTGCCACAGCTCATCAGCCCCGCTTTGGCTTTGTTTTTCCCTGAGATTCTCCCCCACTCCCCAGTCAGGGCCTTTTGTTTCCCTCCCAGCCTAAGGATGCTTTTCCAGTGCCCCTTGTTTGCGCCCGTCCTGCCTCGCCCAGCCCAGCAGCAGCTGCTGGCTCCGCACAGGCACAGCCTGACGAGCACCAGCTCTGCCCAAATTCCTTGGTCACCTCTGCAAGAACAGCCCGAGCACCTGCAATGCCTCAGTGCTGAACAAAATTACTGATGGCTTGTCAGGATCAGGAAGATCCTGGTATGGAAACAACTGAGAAACCCCACGGAAGTGCACAGAAACAGAACTGGTCCTTTCAAAAGTTCTCCAAGGATGCTGTCCCAAAAGGAAGAGAGGTTCAGGGTGATGCCAGGACATCTCAGTCTCTCCTCTGCTCAGAGCAAGGCTGATGCTCCTGCAAACTCATGACTGGGAGTTTTCAGAGATGAGTAAGAGTAGAAGGAAAAACAACCTTTGAGGTTACTGAACACCCTCTCCCAAGCAGGTTTGAAGCCAGCATGGATTTACAAACCCAGAGCTTTCACCAGACACTTTTACTGATCACAGACTAAGGGGAAAGGTAAGAATGCAAACTGGCTGAGCCAGGAAGGCTGGATTTTTGCTGGAATCTCTTTCCTGTATCCTACCTGGACAGCATCACTTTCCAATCTGTTTTACATCTTCCTTCATTTCTCCTGACTCTCTCCCATGGCAAAGGAAGAGGAATCCCAAACTACCACCAGGTGAGCCATGCCCTGAGCTTGTCCCTGCATTCTGCTCCATCCACTCTCCGTTTCCCAGTCTCTCCAGCAGCACCACTGCCCTTTCTGCCTGCTCCCACCTTCCTCCCTGGCTGCAAAATGCTCTCTGGCACCTTGGAAATCCATTGGGTTTCATCTGCTGCTGAATGAAAACCTCTGAACCAAAAGCAAGGTACCCGAGCCAGGGTGCCAGGTCTGGAAAGCTGCACTTCCCTGCCTGCCTGGAAAAGAGGCATCCACACCTGGCACTGGGGACAGGGGTCAGGGGTGGCCTTGGCAGTGTTTGGGAACGTTGGACTCGATGGTTTTAGCGGCCTTTCCCAACCTAAATGATTCCATGATTTCCCACAGCAGGCTCCAAATGGGCGCTACTTATTCCCGACTTCCAGGGGGACATGATGATCTCTGAAAAGCCAACAGATTAATATGAAAGGCAGATGAAATAAGAATTTAATTTTTTTACTACATGCAAAACTGAAGATTTTGTTTGGTTTTTAATTAAAATGCCACTGCTGATCTGCCTCTGAAGTGTTACAGCCAGAACCATTAAATATTTCCTCTACCTGAGCAAATCCCCTTCTTAACTCGGCATGTGAACTCCTGAATCCCTGCTAAGGCACCTCAGTAAGTGTCAGTTGTGATCTGAAGATTCCAAAATCTTTGAAAACTTGCTTAATTACAGTCCTGTATCCAGGCAGGGGCTCTGGGCAAGCTCTGGGAAATGCTGGTGGTCTGCAAAACATCCAGCATCTCCTCATGGAGCTGACATTCCCTTCCCAACTCCATAAAGCACGCGCCCCTCAAAAACACGCCACAAAATACAAAACTTTCCTCTCTGCTTTGCTCTCTTTAACTTCATATTCATCACCAGGAAAAAAAACCCCAGCTCTGCTGATAGCATCATTTGTGCAAATCCATTCTGAATTTAAATAACACTCTATTGGCAATAATTCTCAATTCAATTAGATCAAAGGCATTTCTCAACCAAATGAGCCCCTTCATATTGATCAGAGAACAATCAAATCAGCCCTGAAAACCTGGTTCTGAAGAGCAGAGACAATGCAAATACAATGAGAAGAAGCTAAATATATATGCTATAAATAACAAGCTCAAAACCTACCCGAGCTCAGATTCTGCAAGCAAATTAGGCAGAAAGAAATAGCAGAGATAGGTAGATAATTATTATAATTGAATTTACAATTTCCATTAGAAAGTCGGATAAATTTAGCACATGTTCATTTATGTAATAAGCTCCCAATGAATATATTAAGTAGGATGTGTAATGCTGGTCGGGGCGACATTGTTGGGAATTTAGCAAGACAAAACATTCCAGTCTGGAGCTGGTGCAGCTCCAAACCAGCGCTCCCAGGGCTGATCCGTCCTTCCTTTTATCCCGGGATAGAAGAAATTCCACCACGCTTCCTCCCTCCCTTTAACACCACACTCACAAAAATCATTATCAGGCTTCCAAAGTTCATTTCTGCTGCGCTTCCCCTTAGAAACTTTGCAATAAAAATCGAGTTTGCCTTGATTTGATATTTAATTAAAGACTCTCTTTGCTGAGTTCATGTTTATATCTCGGTGGTTAATTGTGAACCTGACTCGTCCCTTTCCTTCCTGACAAAGTGACAGAGGCTGCAGCTTCACATCCCAACCTATTTTGGGCAGAATCCTTGACTCACGGGTACCTCAGGGGAAGCAGAAACCTTATGTAAAAGGCACATCTGCAACACAGAAACAATCTGTTCCTTCTGCTTCAGACATGAAATTGCTCCCATTTGTTTGCTGTTTTTTTTTTTTTCCTCTTTCCCTGATACAGAAAAGAATCAAGTTGAAAAACATTTCTCTGCGTTCTCTTACAGAGAGATACAAACTGCACTACACCAGGCGTGTTCAGGACGGAGTAAAAATCAATTACAGAAGATGAGAAAATGCCTTTTTTTTTTTTTGCCACGCTGAAGAAGCAAAATGAGAGACGAGTTGTTTTTCATTCAGAGAATACTGTTAAAAAGAAACCACTACAAAAACCACCAATCCAACAGAATTTGATTCTCCAAAATGGCCCTTGTGACACTGCATGAGGTTTCTTCCTGTGCAAGGAACTCTTTGTCTTTGAAATTCAGTGGTCATTGATACGACGAGCTCTGGAGATCCAGTGAGAAGCACTTTGGTTGGAAGGACTAAGGGATCTAATTAGGTCAGGAGCAGGAGAAATGGGATGTAAATAGACCATCAGCTACCCAGGACTGTGAAAATGCTTTCAGACACAGAGTTGTTCCTTCAGCACGGAGCTGAGACGCCTGACAACAACTTGCTTATTTAATATCTGCAATGAAAAATAACATTTCAGTGCGAGGCTCTGGCAGAATGACACCGCCGTTCTCAAAGAGCCAGCAGGGAGAACAGCCCAACCCCACCAATGTGAGCTAAATTAGAGACAGTTTAAGCTAATTGGCTGTTTGACCCAGGGAGCAAAGTTCTGTGGAAAATCCAGCCGGTACCTGATGTAAAATGACCGTTCAGCCCCTGCTTCGTACATCATCCATGAGAGTCGCACTGGACTCCGTGGCACAGCCGTTACCTGCCCTTGCTGCAGTGCACCGGGAGCAGGGAGAGCAATCTGAAGGGTTCTCCTGCAGAGATGCACTCGGTGCATTCCCACCCCTCAGCCCCTCCTGGGGCAATGGGAGAAATGCCTCAAAATGGGCAACGTGGAATTGCTCCAGGTCAGTATCCCCGATCAGATCAAAGGGGCACCTCTGCTCTGGGACAGGCTGGGAGAGCGGGGGGGGCTCACCTGGAGAGGAGAAGGCTCCAGGGAGAGCTCAGAGGCCCTTCCAGTGCCTAAAGGAGCGCCAGGAGAGCTGGAGAGGGACTGGGGACAAGGGATGGAGGGACAGGACAAGGGGGAATGGCTTTAAGCTGATTGAGGGGAGATTTAGATGGGATATTGGGAAGGAATTCCTCCCTGGGAGGGTGGGCAGGCCCTGGCACAGGGTGCCCAGAGAAGCTGTGGCTGCCCCTGGATCCCTGGCAGTGCCCAAGGCCAGGCTGGAGCAGCCTGGGACAGTGGAAGGTGTCCCTGCCCATGGCAGAGGTGGCACTGGATGGGCTTTAAGGTCCCTTCCAACCCAAACCCTTCCCTGATTCTCTGATTTCCCCACGGTTTCTGGCAGGCCCCTGGCTGGGGGATGCTCCTGTGGGGGATAATGGAGGTGGATGAGGGCAGAGCTGGACCTGACAGGGGCCTGCACCCCTCATGAAGGGAGGACCTGGCTCCTGGGGTGTGAGAGCTGTGCTGGAGCACAGCTAAGGCCACTTTCCCTCTGTGGAACCCCATTTCTCCATGTCAGTATTTCTGCCCACACTGGGTAACTCAATTTCCCCAGCGCTGCTTCCCCGCTCCAGTCCATGCACAAAGAGACCTCAGGAGTTATGAGCAAAACACTCAGAATTAGCTTTAGACTCCAGACTGACCCTGTATTCCTCACTGAAGGCCCAGGTCCTGCAAGAGAGATAAACCAACACAGCACGGCCCAAACCACGGCCTGATCCCGCGTGGAGAGCGGGACACGGCCACTCCCTAAACTAAATCAAGGCACACATCACAGGTCTGGGGAGACAGCAGGAGAACACAGATTCCACTCAAAATCCTGTGAAAAGCGGTGGCAGTCCATTGATTTGGAGACTTATTAAAAAGTAAATGTGAATTTTTCAGAAACTCTTTGCTCAGCAATGGCTTAACCCACCAAAGAGTGAGGGACTGGCCCTGGAGGAAGGGCTTGCAAGGTTTCCCATCTCCAGCAGGCAAAAATAATGATCAGATGGCAAATAAACCCCGTATTTTAAGATTTTTTTTTTTCTTCTGGGCACATTGTCCAAATGCTCCTGGAGCTCTGGCAGCCTCGGGGCCGTGCCCGTTCCCTGGGGAGCCTGGGCAGTGCCCAGCACCCTCTGGGGGAACAACCTTTCCCTGCTCTCCAGCCTAAACCTCCCTGGCACAGCTGCATCCATTCTCTCGGGTCCTGTTCCTGCTCCCAGACAGCAGAGATCAGAGAGGAGCTGTAGGCTGCTGTTGCAACCCCTGAAGTTGTGCTCCCTCATTCCCTGCTCCTCCATAGCTCCAGCTGCATTTCCAGCCTCTCTGTCCCTGTCCACATGAGGACAACTCATTTGCTGAAGCCTTTAAGGTCATTTTTTGCTCACTGCAGCTGATACAAGAGAGAATTTCCAGCATTGCAGCACCTGCACTGCAACACATGAAAAACCCCCCCTGGGTTCTGCCTTCTGTGTGTTCTGTCTGAATATATTAACCCATTATATCCCAACAAGCAGCCAGAATAATCCCCACACAACAGAGAGTCAAGCCAAGACTGTTCTGCTCCTTGCAGGCTTGGTTGCACCTGTGCTGGATTGATGGAGATGTTCCCATCCCAACCATTATCCCATGCTTAGCAAGTGTTATAGCCAATATTATCAACCCAAGTGCTCCTTTGTCTATTTTCTTTGAGCTCCCTCCCTGCTCTGAATACTAAGCAGGAGGTTGATTTGTATGCAAGGGTGAGGATGAACCCATAAAGAATGATAAGTGCCTAAAGGAATCCCTTGATGTAATAATAATCCTTGCAGGAGGCGTAAATTTCTTTTTTTTTTTTTCATGTTCCCATATATTATTAAGGGCATTTTTAGCAGAACAAATCACAGGGAGCAAGAAAATATCCACAAGGGTCTCAGAGTTCACAAGGAGCAAGGGACAACAATCAGGAAATGACAACGAGGTGATCACCTGGATTAAAGACTTCAGGTAGACCAAGGTAACAGTGGACTCTGAATATCTGAGATTGCTGTCTCATAAATGACATTACTGCCTGCAGTTTGACTTGGAGCATCTGATCCCTTTCTGGCTGCCTGCTTTTGAGTTCCCTACAGCACTTTTCCTGGCTTTCATAACCCACTGCAAGACAACCGGAGTGAAAAACACAATCATTCCTCACACGAGGAGATATTTCCACTTTAAAAGCTACTCACATAATCTTATCTCTAATAGGTTTTACTGATTTTTCCCCACTGATACAAAGGCGGTGTAATTTAAAAGATGATCAGTTTACCAGGCAGAGAATTATCCAGTTATGAATTATGGAGCTATTTGACCCATGAAACATAAGTCATTAAAACTATGGAGTGGGATTTAATCACGGCAGCAATGAGAATTTACCCATCTGATCTTTCATGTCCAGCACTACTCATTTTCTTGATGTTCTTTAAAAGCTTCCTTCCTACCAGCCTGATGAAATAAAGGCACAGAGTGATTGTTCTAAGATTAGAAACCTCCTCCAAAATCAATTCTAAACCTAATACAGAATCGCAGCATCTGCTGTGGTGGAAGGGACCCACAAGGATCAGCGAGTCCCACTCCTGGCCCTGCACACGACATGTGGCTCTGGGACACATCTGCTTCAGATCCTTCTGCCAGGCTTTGAAACTGCATTCCATCACCTTGGAAAGCTTATAAAAATACAGATGCTGAAGAAAATTTTGGACAGTTAGATAAGGAGATGTAGCCTGTACCTGACTGCTTTTCTTAGCTATGAAATCCTGATGCCCTTCAACCGCACGTTAAAAAATGGGGTCTGTTCCTGCAGTGACAAAATGTAGTAAAAAAAATGACAGGAGCCTGAGCAATCAGGACTGTAAAGAGCAAAAATATTAAGAGCTGAATAAAACTTTGCAAAAAACCACAGGAGCATTTTGGTACTATTTTTATGAACTCCCATTTAATGACGTGGAAACGCTGCTCGTGGCCGGTACAGGAGCTGCACAAGGTCACAGCCTCGGCAGCAACCAGGCTGGGACCTGAGTTATCTCCAGGTCTGGGCTCCAAAAATCACACCCCCATGGCATCTGGGAGTCGTACAGTAACTAAAAACATCTATCCCCACAGTGGAAACCCCCTCCAAAAGCCTCGCAAGGCAGGAAAAAACCTCCCCTGGCCACCTATTCGTTTCTGATCATTGTTTAATACTTTTTAGCTAAAAACTGAACTCACCTTAGCAATCCTGAGCTACTACCACGGCCTAAACCTTATAGTATATCACACAAAATGAATTTACTACTCTGGAGCTTATGCAGGAAGGAGGTGAAGAAATGTGAATCCTAATGTGAATTTCTCAGCTTTCTTCCTGAAGATGGATTCCTCAGACAAACCTCCTGGCAGCCCTGCTGTACATTCTGTAATTTTCCACTTAGAGGTCTGTATTCAGGACAAATGAGAGCTGGCCCCTGAGACAGAGGCTGGGGAAATGGGTTATAAGGTTAGAAGTGCAGTAAAGTTTGATGGAAGTGAGAGGAAAAGTGAAAATATTGACTAAAAGGAGCCAGTCGTGGGGAACTATGGAAGAGAGGATGGGAACAGAGAATTTTTCAGTATATGCAAATAAAGAGTAAAACACGATGATGTGAATACCTCTATTTACACTCCTGAAGTTGCTTCTATACCTGTTGTTTTTTTTTTTCCCATTCAGCTGAAAAAACTCAATTCCTGCAACAAAGGCAAAATTTCAACCATGGAAAAGCTGGATTTGTGCACTGGCACAGTCTGTCCTAAACAACTATTCCCACAGTCAAACCAAACTCCTGCCTGACTCTTCCTCTGCTGAGACCAGAAATGCTTTCTGTCACCACGAAATCTGCTGAAAAGCGAATTACTCAACAGAATTTCACTGGCATGCTGAACTTCAGAGGAATCCTGGAAGACACCTCTGCAAACAAAAAGGGATCAGCTCCACTGGGAAGTTTTCCACAGAACAGCTCAAAGTTCAGTGTTTCACAGCCAAAGAAAACTTGTGACCTCGTGGGGTCTCGCTGCCCTACTCTGATTGGGTTGGCAATAAATTAAATTAATTTCCCAAAGCCAAGCTGGTTTTGAGGGTAAGGGGTGAGTGATCTCTTCCTGTCCTTATCTCATCCCATGAGACTTTCTTTATATTTTCTCTCCCTGCCCAGCTGAGGAGGGGAGTGATGGAGCATCTTTGGTGGGCACCAGCCAGGATCAACCCACCAAACCCCTTTAAATGTATTTTCTTTGTCCATAAAGAAAATAAAAGGCATTTCTCAAAAGTGCTGCTTTAAAGAAAAGGACTATTGTTATTTTTAAAAGCTTCCAGCTACAGGAAACAAAGCTGAAAAATTTCCCTCAGAGAGCTGCAAACCCTGTTGGTGATGGAGAGTTTCTGAGCTCCTTCCCTCAAAGGGGACACGTGTGCTTGCCTCAGGGGAACGAGCGGTGACTGAATGTGGGCAGGGCGGAGCTCCAGGAGGGCAGGTCCATGTTTTATTCCCTTTCCTGACACTACACTGAAGGGCTTTAAACCCAATTTCTGCTCAGAGTACACCCTGTTGGCTAAAGCTCCCTGCCCAACAAACCTGACAACGCTTGGCTTGGAATTGACCAGAATGAATCCAACTTTCCTTCAGGTCGATCCCTGCGAGCGCCGCTGTTCCCTCCCACTCCTGACACTGCGGAGCCCTCTGGATCAGCCGGTGGATGCAGGAGCAGGATTCCACCTCCCCTGGCATGGCTCAGGGTACAAAGCAAACAGCACAAGGACCATTCTCCGGGGGACTCACCCGTTGGTGGGCAGGGGGGGACGTGGTGGGGCTGATCAAGTCCTGGCTTTCCATGAGGTTCCCATAATCGGCCGTGCTTCCTTTGAGGGGCAGAGGAGGGGGAACGTCGGGGATGTCGGAGCTGGACATCCCATTCAGCTCCAGATCTGGAAAAACCAACACTGGGTTAACTCTGTCAGCAGCTGAACCCTGCAATTCCAGAATGGTTTGAGCTGGAAGGGACCTCATGGATCATCCAGTCCATGGGCAGGGACACCTTCCACTATCCCAGCTTGCTCCAAGCCCCGTCCAACCTGGCCGTGGACTCACACTGGGCTCATTTTAAAATGCCCTCAAAATACTTGAATGACCCCCCATTTTTAATAAAAAATAATTTTTGCTTCGTATTTCCCACCAAAATATTCATAGCTTAGAAAATATTATTTTCCCAGCTTCAAGCTCACCTTGTACATTAAAACAAAATAAAAGTTTTGCTAAGTGCACGAAAAAAATATAATCTGGCTAAGTTTTATTGACTTTCTCCCAGTAAAATAAAAGCTCCCCGTTAATAAAATGCACAAATGAAAGCCTGGAATTAAGTACATCTCTCTCCAAAACTTTCAGGCTCCAGGTAACAATAACAAATGAGCAGCCATTAGTTGTTGGGTAAATAAAATCACGCACGAGAAAGCACCAAACATTTATTATTCCTGTTTGCTGGCTAGAAAATTCCCTTTTCTTAGCAGATAAATCCTCCCAGGTATGTGCTGGAGAGGCAAATAGCCTGAGGGACAATAAAGTTTATTGAGGCCTGAGTGATACATGGGTTTTGGGGAGAAACCCCCTCATGGTGTATTTCTGGGTAATTCAGTCATTTTAATACGCTCATTTCAAGTCAGCCTTTGTAATAAAACCCACTGTGATCTCTACGAGATAAGAAACTGAAATGATTTCTTTATAAATGAGGGAATTTTATTTAGGAAAAGGTAAAAAAAAAAAAGGTGATTTCTATTTTATTTTACCGGGGTGATCTGTGAAACAAGAGAGGACTTGTTTATGCAGATGTTTTTATTGCAAAGCTCACACCAATATTTTATTAAAAGTGTGATTTTATTGTTCTCTAAAATGGCCTCTCACAACACGATTTAACTCTAAGGTGGCTCTATTGATTTGTCACTGAAAACTGTAATTTTACTCCTCATCCTTCCACTTGAACTCTTGACTACACTGAAAAAAGGTTGTTTTCCATCCTGGGACTTCACATTTTCAGTGGCTTCCTCTCCATTAGGCTGAAAAATGTTGTTTATCCACCAGGACCTGAGTTTCTCATTGCTTTTTCCATTGCTCTTGTTTTTTTATCCTTCCTTTTCCACAGAGAGGACTTCTCCATTCTTCAGACATTCCTAAGAGTCTCCTTTATGGATCTCCAGGAGAATCACCTTCTGCTCAGCTCATGGAATGAAACTGCAGCTGAAAACTATGCTGTGCATTGGTAAATATTGATGGAAATAGGAACTTCCCTGTCCATTCTGGATGAATTCCCCATCCATTCTACAGAGCTCAGGAATTTGAGACCTTTAATGTCACAAAACAACTCCTTGGCACAGGTCCTGCACATCTCACCCACAACTACACATCTTTATATCTGTATCTCTTACCTATATCTATTTATGGATTTGGTTGGTTGGTTTTTCCATGCAGTTTAGGATAACACAGGGAAATATTTCGGAAATGGCATCTTCTTCAGTGTGTTTGGTTAGAGCTTTAGCAAAACCTCGAATCCTGCTTCGGAAAGAGAAACCTTTCCATATTTACTAGAAACAAGCCATGTTTTTAGGCCTCTCTGTAGACATTCCTTGGGAAACTGAAAGAGAGTGTAATAACACACAATTTCCCAAAAATGAAGTGAATTTAGCCACGCCGAACACTTCAGCTTTGCATTCTACATGATCTTCTTTCAACTAACAAGATACAACTTCTTCCATGATAAAACTTCTAAGTCATCTAAGCCAAGGTGCTGCCAAGAGGATGGTGAGACCCATCCTTTTAGGAATAACCCAAATCCTTTGTTTCTTTTAACAAATCCTTGGAAGATCCATGGAAAGGCAGCTTTTCAGGAAACATCTGAGGAATGTTTTCCCCAGTGCTGGAGAGGAAACAAGGTGTGGAGGCAACTCTGCTTGAAGAACCTGGATGGAACCCAACCGCCCATGCAGTTGTGTCCCGCTCTGCTTCTCCCCCTTTCCCTACATTCCCCAGCTCCTGCTCCAGCTGGAATTTCCTGCAGCCTGTTCGTGGCACCTTCCCAACCTCATCCTGATGAAGGCAGCAATAAATCCCTGCAAACGTGGGCAGAGCATTTCCACCCACGGGAAGAGCTCATAAAATACGCGGGCAACGTGTTTGCATTTATCTGGCAACTGTTTAGTGGAACAAGATTCTGTCGTGAAAAACAATGATTTGCCCAAGTCTCTGATCTTTCCCAGAGTTCAGTGAAATCCAGGGAACATCCACCCTGCAGCAGAAACAGGTATTGAACAAAAGCTTCAGGAATTTTCAGTGTTGTCCCAAGAAAATCTATTTGCTGCAGATCTATTAATCTCCTCAGTTGAACTACACCCCCCTAAGATGGTCACTATACAAATAATTACCCCAAATTTCTGGTGTGCTCTCATTATTCAATGAAATTCATTATTCAAGGTGTTCCACCAGTTGAGCGTGCTTGGAATATTTATGCCTTGCTGGATGTGGCCACTGGGAAGATCTTGGAGCTGGCACGAGATCAGTTAAGGGACTCTTTTTTCATCTTACCCTAATGATCACATTTTACCCTCCCTCCTCCTGAAGTGCCAGCTAACAAGCAGCCAGGATTGCTTAGCAACCCATTAACTGCTTTTAGCCAATTTGTGCTCTGAAGGAACTTTTTTATCCTTGGAATTCCTAAAAAATTTCATCCCTGTAATTCCTCAAGTGATTCCGGACCAGTGCAATAAGCTGATCCTATTTTACATAACATCCACAAATCTCCAGCACTCGAATATTCTCAGAAATACCTGGTAACTTCAGATATTTTTTTTAAAAGAGAATTCAAATTAAATGTTAATAAAATGTACATATGAACAAAAAATCCAATTAAAAATAACTTTTGCAGGAGTACCTATCCTCTACCTCTGTATTCCCAGTTTTTAGCATCCTGGACAAGTTTTTGGCTATAAAATTGTAAAGAAAGGTGAGAATTATGAGTTCATTGTAATCAAAATATTTGCTTTGGGTATCTATTTAAGAGAAAAAAGTTTTAAAGTACCAAAACCAGTAAATAAAACAGTGACCTGGATGGAACAAGATGTTTTCCTTAAGACTGATCATCTCTTCTCCTCCTTATTGACACTGAACTCTTGACCACTGCACCAGGATTTGGGTACATGTATCAGAAAGATCTTTTTTTGCTTTTTTGTCACATGCTGGCAGTTGCAAACTCTCAATAACAGGTTTTGGGAAAGAGCACTGGGAAAGAAATAGGTGTTGGATTACACCCAGTCTTGCAATAGGGTTTGCTGCAGACTGAAGCAAACAGATGATATTTTACAGGAAACCTGAGTGATAGATGTCAATGTCAAACAAAAACTGCTTCAAAAAGCCTGACCTTTATTTTCCCTTCTGGCTTGTACTCACAACATATCATAGACAAGCTTTTTTACAAAAAAAAAATACTGCTTTTTAAGCCTTTATGCTCCAAAACACTCAATACAGGATCAAGTGCAACATGAATTTTTGACTGTTACTCTACATCTAATTAATTGTTAATGATTACTTGAAAAGAAACTGCTTCAGTGCAACAACTTTGCTCGCTTTTGTAAAATACCAAATTGATTTCTGTCGGCAAAGGTAGGAGTGTAAGTAACACCTGGTGCAAGAAACACCCTGGTGATGGCAAAACTCAAACCAGGGTGCGAAGAAACGCTCAGGAAACACAACCCCGCAGCAAAAGGGAATTTATTTCACAAGAAAGACTTACTGGGCTGGATGCTGAAGGTGAGTTTGGTCCGAGGGGTGATGGGCGGTGGGGTCAGCTGGGAGCTGGGCGGCGCCGGGGACACGGAGAAGCGCCTCTCGCTGGACATCACGTTCAGCACCTGGCTCTTGGGTCTCTGGGGCCTCAGGGGGCTGATCTGGGGGGACAGAACCAGGGAGACGGGGAAGGAATGCAGAGAAATGAGTGTCAGAGCTGGAAGTGCCACGGTTTGCTCCTGAGCAGGACGAGGGCAGTGCTAACAGCCAGTGTTGCTGATTCCCAGCTCCATGCTCCTCCCTTCTCCCAAGGAACCACAGCTCCTCACAGCCTGGCCTGGTTTTCTGAGCTAATTCCCCAAACACTTGTTTAGTAAGAGCTGAGGAAGTTTATAGCCTTACACCACATTATACAGCATTCAAAATCTTTCTGTTTTCTCACACAGCTCTACTTTCCTGTTAAAATTTATCTCTTTAACCATCTGCAGGTGCAACTCTCTTCTGATGAAGACATCATCTGTCCAGAAACATTTTCTTGGTGGTTCCTGGGTGTGCTTGTATTTAATTCACTGAAATATTCCTTTTTCTGCTCTGGCTGCTTCTTAATCCATTCAAATTTTCCATCAGGAGCCCTCAAAAGATACTTGCAATCTGATGGACAACTCATGCTTTAGTTAAGGTAATTCTTTTTACTGAGTTTAATTCTGAGCTCTACTGATGTTCCCCATTCACCACCCCCATGGTAACAGGAACCACAGTGAAAAAAAAAGGAACTTTTTATTTCCAACAGATCCCAGAAAATGGAGCAGCAGCCTGAAGTTAAGAGGGGAATTACTCCAAGGTGCTGCACTGGGACAAAACAGAAAGTGCCAGCAGCAATCCAGGCTTTTTCAAAGGATTTTGTCATTTCCCAGTGTTTGGTTTTTTATGAAGTACGTTGGGAAGGAGAGATCTGAAATGATGTAGAAGTGCTTCCTTTTGTTTTCAGAAAACAAACCCTAAAAGGCTTTGCATCAAAGGTTGTGCCTGTGAGACCCTTCTACAACAAATAAATGACCACAAAGTATGGGCCTTTCTTTGGAAAGTTCATCAAGACCTCAAGGTAACCTCTCAAAAATTTGTCTGATGCTAAAATTCAAATCCTAGAGACTCCAAAGGTTTCTGCTTTCCACATCCTTTAAAGCATATTTTTAGCAGAATGGATAAGCAAAGCAATCACTTTTTCAGGGGCAGATAATTCTAAAAAAGCAACTAAGGCAAACACGTTAATTGGTGAGGGAAACACGCCAGAATCAAGAGAAAAACCAACTGGAGTCAGGTTCCCAAGTTAACCCACTCTGTAATTACTTAAATAAATGTGACCTTCTCCTGTGATTGACAATCTTGGGCTCCTCTGAAAGCTCCACATAAATCATGGATCTGCTGAGGAATATGAGCTCTTGGGAGGCCACCAATCCATAATGAAGCCATTGCTAATTTCTCCTGGTCTAACGAAGGGCAGATCAATCGTGAGCGATGTGAGACACCAGCAGATCAATAAAACACAGCCTGGTCTGATTTCCAACACGAGCCTTCGAGTGCTCTGTTAACTACCTGGCCTCAGAGCTGGCTTTGCTCTCAGCTCCTGGGATCAAAGCACTAACAAGGACAATTTATGTTGAAGAAGTTGATGTGATGCTTAAAAGAAGACAATAAATCTCTAGGAAACGATGAAGAAGATATTCCTGATCATCTTCACATACTGAAGTGCTTAATTTATCTTCGTTGTTTTATGTAATTAAGGCTCGGGGTTTGATCAGTCAATAAATTCACGGTGAGCACAGTGAAATTTGGGAAAGAATATTTAAACCATGCAGTTAAACAGCCTCTGAATGCTCCTTTTCCTTTTCAAAGCAAATCTAAAAGCTCCATGAAATTTAGGACTTCCCCATGTTCTTCCATGGTGATTCAATTGACTGGAAAAAAGAAGATCCCATCTAAGACTGGAAACACTCATTTCTTTAAACAACATCATTGCTGGAAAGAGCAGCAGAAGCTCTGCAGAGATGGGGATGGCCACAGACATTTCTCCCACTTCATATTCTCTGGAAATTTGTCTTCTGCTGTAAAATCCCCAAATATTTCAGAAGTCAGAACTAAGAATCCGTAAAAAAATTCACCAAATAACTGAAATGTTTTCATTGAATGAGTGACAGTACAACAAGCTGTAAAATTCTCAGCAGAATGAATCCAGTGACTATAATAAAAAACTTAGTAACTAAGAGTATTAATTACTAAAATGTCACTTTAGAAACTTTTTAAAGTTTAATTTCCATTTCTAGTCAAATCTGTACTCCCAACTTTTTTTTTTTTGAAAAAAACAAAGACTTATTGTTTTCTCTCTCCATTTTTAATCCAGCAAACTTTCTTCTTCCAAGTTCTTAATGCAGGAGAAAGCAAAATGTCTTTTTCTTCATACAGCACAGTGGTAAAAGTGCTTTGGGAGTAATTTCAACATAAAAAGGGAACTTGCACACAGACGTTGAACACTGGAAAAGCTGCATTCCTACCAAATTTCCCTTCCTATCATTAACAGGGGATGCCTCCAGCATGCAAAAATTTTAAGACAAATTTTATCTTTAAACTTATCCTTGGTATTAACTGTTCAAAATTCCAAAAGACAGCAGTGAGAATTGGGCAACCACTCGTGTAAACTGATCTCAAAAGTGTTTCTTCTGCTTCACCTAAAAATGAACCCCACTCACACCAAACGTTCCAAATCGCCTCGGTCGTTCTGGAGCTCATCAAGGCTTTTGCAAAGGCTGAAAAGGGAGTTTTTCTCTCAACAGCAAACTCCTTTTCATATTATTGATCTGTGGACTTGAAGAAGCTCAAAGTACCTGTAAGTAACCAGTTCTGACATTTAATTTCCCTCCCTCTCCATAACCAGGGGAATATTACTCACACCAGTCAGCCACTGAAAGCTCTTGACTGGGAAGATTGGAAAAAATTGACTCAAACCACACTGGGCTATGCTGATTCCTGCTCCTCAGATGGCAAATGGGATTATGCCCTGAGGGGTTATCTTGCCCTCCTTTCCAGCTAGAATTTGCATTTTTCCAGTCATAAACAAGCTTTTCCAATGTCCAAGACATCTGAGAGCTGACAGTGACCTCGCTGTGACATCAACTGGCTCCTTGGCACCTTGGACACCTTCCAGCTGCTCCAACTGACTCAGCTGCCCTGAAATACAACTTGCGGCTTCTGTGACATCCCACAAGCTCTGCTGGTCCGTTTGGGATCTGGGAGATGCCAGTGGAAGTCCTGCCATGGTGATCCCAGTCCTCAGTCAGTCAAAATACAACTGCTGCAAGGTGCAAAGCCAAATGCATTGCAGCAAACACATGAGACATGGAAATCTGTGCAAAATGATGCTCACCTGGCTGGCTCTGGCAGGAGGAATCTCCATTTAAACAAACCAGGGCTCATCCAAAATTTACTGAGGTCAATGGGAAAACTCTTTGGTTTCAAAGGTGAAAAGCCTGAGACCCCCACATGGGATTTTATTGGAGTTTTTGACTGGGCACATCAAACACAAGAATTCTGATTTTTCAGGATGTCCCAAGACACGTGTGAGAGATTAACTCATCTCTGGGTGGAAAAGGAGGGAGAAAACCCAGAAAACGGAGGAAGTGTGGCTGAACATTTAAACAATATCTTCCTATAAATACCAAGCAGAAAGCATTACAGGATCCAGTTATCACAGGTGAGAGAGAAATCGTTTCAAAATCCAACGTAAATGACACAGCACCAACTCTGCTGAGTGAAAAGTTGGCTCTACAAGTACTTGTGCAGATCTTCAAAAGAACATTACATTGATTTCTGGGAGGCAAGTTTTAAACTCCTGGCCTCCAAACAGGTGGCCAGGCAGAGATTTGGAGGTCACAGTCAGTTCACGCTCTCCCTGCTCCAGCTTTAGACGTCCCTGCTTTCAATTTCCCAGCTCCAACTTCTCGGGTTACCTAAGCCTTGAGGACAGTTCTAGTGAAATAAATCTAAGCCAAGAAGAGAGGGTTTAAGGGAGATATGCCCTGGTTTTAATATCCTTACCCACAGGAACAGCTCAGGATTTTCTGCTCCAAACAGCCCTTCAAGGACACGCAACCGCCAACGGAATGACCTTGGAATATTCCCCCCAAACACTGCCAGCTGAAACGTGAGCAACCCCATCCCCATCTACTGGGAACCAGCACTTCCAAAGGCTGCTGGGATGTAGCATTTATTTCAGCTATGCTTTACCATCTGTTCCTTTATCAAACAGTCACAGAGAGCTTTGGGTGAAGATTTTCAGATGATCTTTTCCCCCTGTAAATCAAATCTGTATTTTTGATTCATTAGCATGTATATTAACACTGCGGTGTTTCCCCTCAGAGTTATTTCTGGTCTACAAAGTAACTAAATGGTAAAAATCAACACTTTGATTTCAAAAGAGAGAGAACACGGCTCAGAATTAGATAAAGCTTTCCTTGCTAATAAAGTTACCGTTTCTGAAAGGATCACCGCTTCAGCCTGCTGCAGAGAAATATCAGTAGATTTAAATTCTTTATCAAATATCTCTTGATGCTTGCTGTTCCTCTTCTCCTTCTTCTTTTCCTTTTTATCTTTATCTAGGTCATCCTTGTCCAATTTATCTTGTGACCTAGAATGCATCTTTTTTGGCAGGAGGGGCTCCAGCACGAACCTAAAGGAAAATGTTGTTGCTCAGATCAATAAAACGTTATTTTCAAAACAACTAATTTTTATTTACATATTTCCCAAAGTCTCACTTAAGTTAATGAGGCTTTGCTAATCCAGGAGAACTCATTAGAGGGAGAAGGAGGGGGCAGAAGGTCATAACAATCATAATTGTCTTCTAACAAAAATTACTGCAGAACTGCTGGAGAAGCAGAGCTGCAGATTTCCCTGCTCTGCAGTAAATTTATTGGTTTATGGCTGCACAAACTCCTGAATTTCACATAAAAAATTGGTTTCTCATTCAGCAGTGCCACTCTCCATGCTGTGGCACCTGGAAACTCCAGTTCCATCCCCTGCCATGGGCAGGGACACCTTCCACTATCCCAGGTTGCTCCAAGCCCCATCCAGCCTGGCCTTGAACACTTCCAGGGATCCAGAGGCATCACTTCCAGGGATGGAGCATTCTTAGCTAGACAAATTTTATGATTTATTTTAGTTATAAATGAAAAAACCACTAAGATCACACCCAGACAAAACCACACCGGCAGATTTTAAGATGGTCTGCAACCATCATATTACAAAACCAAAACCAAACCAAAACCAAACCAAAACTTCCCAAAGAAAGACACTTTTTAACACTGGAAAAGCATTTACCATGCCATGGGTGCATGCAGGTACAGGCCACAGTCTTCGCTGTGAAATACCAGAGTATTTATATTTCAGACAATTTGCAGTGACATTATCCTAATTCCCTCCATTAGCAGCAATATCCAGCAGCAATATCCCAAATTATTATTACTTTTTGTTGTTGTTTCCACTCTGCATAAGCTCATTTGATGGAAGATGCTCAAAGCAGCACCTGCAACAGCAGCCCCGGAGCCACTTCCCAAAGCCCAAATCCCACAGGTTGGGAACAAACCCACAAAGTTTATTCATCCCATTTTACAGACAGGGAAAACGGAGGGTGATGATTTGCCCAGGGCCACCCAGAACTTCAGAGACAGAGCCCAGAGCAGAGGACAGCTCTCCCAGCACCAGGACGTTTTAGGCACCTGAGCTGTGTATTTTGGGCTGGCGGTGCCAGCGCCTCCGAGGCCGACTGCAAATTTCCAGGAGGAATTTCCATCCTTCAGACAACGATTCATTGCCTCCCTTCCAGGCATTAGCATTATTAGGACTATTAATTATTTGGATGCAATGGATCTGTGCTAAAATGGGTCAGCACACTGTGCTCCAACTGGAAGCACTTTAGGATTGCCAACAGCTGACAAATCCCACCAGAGCCCTGGGATTCTCCTGCTTCCAACCACTCGGTGCAAGTGCTCACATTTGTGCTTTTAAGTCCCATTTTAAGCAGGGAATAAACCCAAGGCCCTTTTCTAAAGTCAGTTTTATTTATACCCGGAGTTGGGAGTTGTAAAACTTGTACCGTGTCAATGTCTGCTTTGAGCCTTTGCTGTTTAAAAGCTCCAGAGCAGGAGCTGGAAATGGTTAAGAAATAGGAATTGGGTGATTTGGACAAGACACTCTTTTAGCTTCACTTTTAATTGTGTTCTAGCTTCACTTATATTCTCAAAATTAACATATGAAGAGGGGGGACATGGAAAGAGAGAGGAGAACTGACTGTGAACCCCACCAACTACAGCAGGAACAGGAGGGAACTTCTTTCAGGTGAGCAGTGCCAAACCACCCACATGATTTCACAGCCACTTGAGTTTTTGAGGTCTTTCATGATATTATTTACATGATTTTTCTTCACCTGCTCCTCATTGATCAAACGAATGAGGGGGTTTTTTTCAGGCCTTCTCAGTGACAAGAGTTGTTCATTCCATTTTCCTGTATTGCCCCAGGCTCGGAGCAGGAGCTGAGGTGCACCGTGATCTTTATGGGATCTTTGTAAAAATACACTCTGAGGAGACTCAGAACCTCAAAACCTGCCAAGTGACACCTACCACAACAAAGCTGAGAGGTGAAACTGAAGTAAGTAATATCCAACGAGAAAGTAACATAAATGTAAAGATTTTGAAGGGAAAACCAGAAAGAGGCAGGGAAAGAATCAATGTTTTTCTTCTGAGATAAAACGAAGTTGCCCACTGACCTGGGATGGTTGTTCTGCCCAAGTTCCAGCAAGACAACTTTGTGGTGACTTAGTCAAAACTCAGGATCATCTCTGCTGTCCCACACTGACACCAGTGTGTGAAAACATTCCAGAGGGCAATGGAATGAGAGCTGAGCTGTGCTCTGTTTGCAGCTCTTCCCACTGACTAAATAAACTCTTTGTAATCAAGGAAGCATCCTGTTGCTCCTCAGGTGCTGTATTTAATTTTACTTGCTGCCTTTAGTCTCTAGGCAGGTAATAACTCCCCTATGGAGGTACACAGGAGTTTCTAGCACATCCCTGTAAGTCAGCAGCCCTTCAGAAGGCTTTAAAAAACTGCTGCCTTGGTCAAATATTGCATTTCTGGGTTACGGGGGTGCCTGAGGGGAGGAAGAGGGAGAAGGGACTTCTGAGGCTGCACGGAAAGCCCAGACAGCAAACAGATTATTTTGTTCTTTGAGGGATGTGACTCTGAGACAGGGCTTATCAACAGAATTCCCAGTTCTCATGTGAAATATCTTGATAAGTCTTGAAGTACAATCTTGCCATAAGCAGCTTTTCCTCTGGCAGCCCAAGTGAGCAGCAGTGATCGAGCAGTCAGCTAATCCTGCCCTCTGCCCAGCTCCACCTGCCTCCTGTTCCTCCTGTAGCTGGTGGGGTTCACAGTCAGCTCTCCTCTCTCTTTCCATGTCCCCCCTCTTCATATGTTAATTTTGAGAATATAAGTGAAGCTAGAACACAATTAAAAGTGAAGCTAAAAGAGTGTCTTGTCCAAATCACCCAAATCTCTGTAGCCGGCAGGGGATCCCTCCTGCACTGACACACCTGTGAGACTCTGAAAGGGGGAATTTAAGTCCTCTTTGGGGTTTTATGGTGCTGTTTGAATGCTTAGAGGGTTTTGTTTAACGTTGTTAAAGAGGGCAAAAAAGAGCATTGTATTTATCTAGGTTAGAAAACAGGAGACCTCGGGAGAAATGTCTCTGTAGGTTGGGGTTTTTAGCCAATATTAGGCTGTCACTTAAAAAAATCATGGAAGGGTTTGGGATGGAAAGGACCTTGAAACTCATCCAATTCCAGGGGCAGGGACAGCTTCCACTGTCCCAGCCTGCTCCAAGCCCCGTCTAACCCGGCCTTGGACACTTCCTGGGCACTCTGTGCCAGGGCCTCCCCACCCTCCCAGGGAACAATTCCTTCCCAATATCCCATCCAGCCCTGCCCTCTGGCACTGGGAAGCCATTCCCTCTGTCCTGTCCCTCCATCCCTTGTCCCCAGTCCCTCTCCAGCTCTCCTGGAGCCCCTTTAGACCCTCCAAGGGGCTCTGAGCTCTCCCTGAAGCCTCCTCTTCCCCAGGCTGCACACTCCCAGCTCTGAGATCTGGGAATGCCGACCACCCTCAAGCCCCAGGATGGTTTAGAGACAATCCCTGGCTGAGGATTCCTCACTCACCCGTCGGAGCCGGGCCGGGAGGGAGTGCTGTCCGAGGAGAGCGAGGACACGGAGGCCACGGACAGGGGCCGGGATGACGACGGCATCGTGAAGGACCGGACCATGGAGCGGGGCCGGCTGCCCCGCCGGTCATCCAGGCTGGAGAGCTGCAGCCAAGAGATGCCACATCTTACTCCTTAAATCCCAGAAAAAGCCGATATCCACGTGCCAAAGGGAACGTGGAAAGGGTCCACGGATTTTCTTCCAGGCAGAGTTTGGTATTATTTAATTAATTAATCAATCACAACCTATACCTCATGTTACCAACAAAGAAATAGGTTCTAAAACAAATCCATCTATACTAGAAAGAAATATTTAGGTCCTCACAGGCACATGTCTAATTTGAAGCATATTCCAAGAATTCCTTTGTTCCAATGGTATTTCCGTGCTTTTTTACATCTTGCCTTTAAAAACCAATCTTTTTACATATAATTTTTTAATCCATCTCTGCCATCCTTGTGACTGCCCTGTCAATACATTTCAATGAAATGGACTTGACAAAAACCCAAAAGACCCAGAGGAAAAACCCACAAAGAGAAACTTTATGTCAAAAACACCAGGAGAGCCAATTTACAGAGTGACGCCAGGTTAAGAAGAAAATAGATGAAAGTTTTGGTTTTGTTTCAGGCAGTTTCAGAGTTCTGAATATTTCTCCAAGCTTTGTTAGTCATTAATAACTGATATATGCAGAAAATAATTGAACTCTTGCAGTCAACAAATAAGAATCTCATGCTGTTTAATTACAGGTATATTTTCCACCCTGTCAACTACTGGTAAATTGGCCTTGTACAAGGAAGACAGAAGCGATAAAACTCCATCAATCCTGAACATTCTTACTGGTGGGAAGAGTGAAATTCGAGAGATAACACCACTTTCCAGTCATCTCCTTGCTGATGTAAATGGATATTACTGAAGTGACTGACATGCAGGTATCATTAATGTTAATTACTCCTGTTCTCCCTGGAATAAATTATTATTTGAACTTTTTCCTGAATATATAAATTTGCAAGATGGGATGTGAAGGACCACAAACAGAACATCAGTTAAAGGATACCATAAAGGCTGGCATGTTCCCTGTAAGATCTCAGTGTCCTCATTAAAATAAAAGGCATTGCTATAGACAGAATCCCAGAATGATTTAGGGTGGAAAAGTCTTCTGAGATTTGAGTCCAAGCTGTGCCCGATCCCCACCCTGTCAGCAGCCCAGAGCTCTGAGTGCCACCTCCAGCCCTTCCTTGGACACCTGCAGGGATGGGGACTCCAAACATCCCTGGGCAGTCCCTTCCAACCCTTGACAACCCTTTCCATGGAGAAATTCATCCTGTTGTCCAACCCGAGCCTCCCCTGGCCCAGCCTGAGGCCGTTCCCTCTCCTCCTGTCCCTGTTCCCTGGGAGCAGAGCCCGACCTCCCCCGGCTGCCCCCTCCTGTCAGGGAGTTGTGCAGAGCCACAAGGTCCCCCCTGAGCCTCCTTTTCTCCAGGCAGAAGTGATCACATAAAAGCATCCAATCAAATTTTTGACTGAATTATCAATTCTATCCTGAATTACAAAGCTGTTTGCCTTGTTTGCTCTGGCTCAACACTCAAAAGCAGAACAAACCTCCACTGGAACACCAGAAATTCCTGACTTTCCCTTAAGTATGAAGCAGCAACTGCAAATAGGTTGCTGGAATGAGAAAAGCATGAATTTCCTTCCATCTAAACTCATGGAGTAGGAGCTGTGGTTTTCCTGCCTGCCTACATTTAGTGTAGGTACAACCACACGGTGCCACAGAGCAGCACAGCCCTCCCTTCCCTGAAGGAATTCCACCTAGGGAAAGGTGACATTCAGCTCGGGAAGAATCCTGCTAAGTGCCCATTTTTAAATCCATTTTTGTAACCCAAATCCTTCAGAACTGAAGGATTATCTTGACTTTCAAGGAACAGACTCAGGCAGTTTAGAAATTGCTCCCGTGCTCGGAAATGAAAGCACCGAGGCTTCAACGTCTCTCATCTGCTCACTATTCCAGAACTGGATGATCACTGGGAACAACCAGGAATGCTGCATCTCCATTGCTTTTTATAATCAATGGAATTATCACACAGGAATGGAGAGTTGCTGTAATTTAAGGAAATTCCAAATATTGTGGAGAGGAGAAATTGGGAGGGAACTTACGATGGCGCGGACTCCGTACTGCTTTTCCACCTTGTCCTTCAGCTGCCTGAAACACGCCTCCATCCTCTCGTGGAACGGCCTCAGGGCCTCTGTCACCTTCTCCCCATGGATCCGGATGCCTTCGGCCAGGAATGGGATCTGGAAAGCAGAGTTTGGCTGCTCCACCCTGCCCAGCCCTTCCCGAGCGAAGGGACGCGGCAACACTCCCACAGCAGTGCGAGAGCTCACGCAGTAACCACAATATTGCTAATAACAGCAATTGTAACAGCAATTATAACAATAATAATAACTATAATTATAATAATAATAATCAGCAACAATAACAAAAAGATTAAAAATTACAAGAATGATTATTATGATCACAGTGATCACCATCATTCGTTGCGTATGAGGTACAACAGGATCTGAACCCCTGTTCTCCAAGATTCCCTTTTTTTCTCTTAAGCAAAGTCCTTTACATTGAAACCAGCCCTAATTCTGCCCTGAAATCCCATACTGGATTTATCCCACAGCACAACCCCCCCTGTGATATTCCATTCTCAAGCCCCCAGAGATTCTGTACTTTAAAACAGCAAACTGATGAATGATGAGTCTCACACTGGGTTATTAATATCAAATCCTTTCCCAGTTCCATGAGAATGAAAACATGAAGAAAATAGTTTATGTTTTCTTTAATAAATGCTCTTTCTAAAGCTGCAAATGAGCTACATCCTTGGACAGATATATATTGCAGAGCAATATTTATTAATAAAACATACAGTTTTATAAGCTATATCGTTCTCCTTCGAAAAATTATTCTATTTTCTCTGGGAGGAAAACAGAAGAGGAAAAAAATTAAATTAATTCTCTTTTGTAACTGAAAATAATCATTTATCTTCAAGGCTTCTGTCACTAAATATCCATGCCAGCACAGGATTATATAATTAGCTCCTAGTGTGGAGGTGTAGCTGACCTTTGGAAATGTTTTAAGAGAGACATTTTCATTCCCACAGCTACCCAGACACACCATTAGAGTTTTCTACCTCCAGCTCAGGAAAAATATTTCCTCTTCCAGGTCCGTTTCAGCCCACACAGTGCTCTGATTCAAACTCAGATATTCTCTGCAGCAATCAAGCTAAGAGGCTTCATCTTAATAATTCATAATTAAATCATAATACTGATTAAAAACAGATTTTTCTAATAAGACTGTGCAGCAATCAGAAGGAGCAGCTTTATTAGTAAGGAGAATAATAAATACACAGATGAATTACAGATGAACAAACTCAAGAAATCTTAACAAGATGATTCCCTGTGATTTGGCACTACTTAAATGGACAGAGCTGCTTCTCCTAAAAGACTATGAAGAGAAGAATAATGACTTTTCTTTTTTAATGTAGTGGCTTCTCTTTATGACCATATGGATTTGCACTTGACAAAAAATTAAACACGAAACCAGAAAGTTTCCCTGCTCTGAGTAAGTAAATGAATTTCTACATTTTCATAATTATCAGGGCACACTGTGACCCCTCTGTTTTGGAGGGATAAGTGGTCACTTGGCTCATTTATTTCAAAGAACTGTTGACATTTGAAATGGATTCTTTTCTGAAAAATTGGAAATTATCAAGGTGAAGCACATGAGGGGTCTGAAGCTTCAGATCTGGGACCATTTTATGGGCAGAAAATGCACTGAGGAGCCTCTCCTAGGGATCAGCCACCTCCAGGTTGAAAAATCCAGCAACAGGAAGTAAAGGACGCTATTTGTAGGAAAAAAATTGTGGGGGGAAGGAGAAGGAGAAAGGAGGAGGAGAAGGGGAAGGGGAAAGGAGAGGGGAGGGGAAGGAAATGAAGACAGAGGAGGAGGAGGAGGGGAAGGAGGAGAAAGAGAAAGAGGAGAAGAAGAAGGAGAAGGAGAAGGAGAAGGAGAAGGAGAAGGAGAAGGAGAAGGAGAAGGAGAAGGAGAAGGAGAAGGAAAAGAAGGAGGAGGAATAGGAGGAGGAAGAGGAGGAGAAGGAGAAGTAGAAGAAGAAGCAGAAGGCTGAGGAGGAGGTGAAGAAGAAGGAAGAGAAGAGAAGAAGGAGAAGAAGGCCAGGTTTGTTAATCTTTTACAGAAGTTGAAATGAATAAATGTCCCGTGGCTTTGCCACAGAACAACGTGAGGCTGCTGAGTCAGGATATTTGGCCTCCCTGTCCAAGACCACTTAATCTTTAAACATTTATCAAGGGCAGGAAGAACCTTCCAACAGTTTCACCATTTCTGTTTCACCTTCTTCCACCAACTTCCAAATTGCTCCTGCATCTCCTTTCCAGACACAGGGAAATGTGGCCATGAGTGACACGGAATTTTACATCTCCATGAATCGTAGTCAGAGGCAGAATTTTGCCACATTCAGGATATTCCCAATTAATTTGGCCTTGGAGAAAGGGCATTTTCTTATTTCATAACTCTACTCTTGGCTGATTTTAAAATTTTATGAAGTTCCACTGCGACTTCAAATTATTCCCTGATTTGTTTTCTTTTTCTTTTTTTTTTTTTTAATCCCCATCTGCTAGGCTGAAAACAACGACATTGATTTGAATTATTAAACTAATCTCTGAAAAAAATCTTTCAGAACAAGGGTATCATAAAATATGATCATAAAACCTGAGTTTGCTATGCAGCAGCTCTTTCGTCTCTGTGGAAGGAGTAGAAGGTTTTTATTTGCCGTGGTATTTTTCTGTTTCGGTGTGCTGGAAATACTTTAGCTAAATGCTGAGTGACTAATGTCATCAATCATTCGTTTCTCTGCCTTAATTTCAATCAATCATTTCATTATCTTCATGTTCGAATGAAAGATCAGCTTGAAATGGTGCAGTTGCACGGGAACGTTTCGTTGCCTAAGTTGGAAAAGCACCAAGAAGGACAAAAGTGGACGTTGCTTTGCTAATGGAATTTATCTGCATTAATAAGAGACAGAAACAAAACGTACACTTAAAGTCCACGGGAATTACAGAAGGATCATATCCTGAATTCCACAGCACAATGGACAAAGAGGTAAAGGGATGAAAAGAAATTAAATTTAACTGGTCAGCTGGTACTACAATTGTCAGGCTCCTATTTCATACACCCAGATTGATTTCTGCAGCAGGGAGAGAATTCCATGTGATTACAAAGAGCCCCCCACATCACTGAAAAATGAAAACTCCTTTTTGCTTTCAATCACTGCCAGCCCAGAAGGAATTCAGCCCCTTCCAAGGCTTCCATACGTATCCCTCTCCCAATATTTGGGAGCTGACTCCCACCTGGCTGGAAACTGAAAGAATCTGAGAGGAATTTTAAATTTTAGGATACCCTAAATGTGTATGAAACATCCAAGGCAATTTAAAAGCACTGAAAGGGATTTTAGTGACTCTGATTTTCAGATATAAAAATAATTCCTGACCCCTTTTTTCTACTTTTCTAGTTCCTGTTGTTTTGGAAGTATAAAAGCAATGGGAAATCATGTGTTTAAAAGCCCTGAATAATTAAACTACAATGTGATCAGCTGCCATTCCTATTTTCAAATTGTAATATTATTTTAATACACAAGTGTCACCAAAGTGAGCCTTTGCTGAGGGGAAGTGTGTTTGGAATTCATTTGAAGTATCGCTCTCAGAGGCAAAGACACATTGCTGACACCAAGGCAGTCTTCTGGGACCAAATTATTTTCCTCTATAAAACTTAAAGCTTATAAAATCTAATCTTCTCTAAAAGCTCACAAGAAAATAAATAAATAAGGGCCTTTGATTTTTTTTTCCCCAGACCAGAAGAGTTTTTATTCACTGATAGTTTTATGGCCTTCAGAGGATATTTTATTTTTGAATTCTGTAGCTTTGGTTCTACTACCTCTAAGACTGAAATCTACAGAAATGTAAATTATTCCCTTTATCATAAAGACAGAATTGAGTATGAAAAGACAATGATTCACTTTCTTCTGCTGTGGGAAAAAAACCCATTTCCAATCAACCTGGTATTATTTTAGTTACCACAAAATTATCCTCAGACCGTAGGAAAATGTCCAGTCTGTGATTACGGAACAAAACTGGAATTGTCTCTTGCTTGAAAAAGATTTTTATTACTTGAAAAAGTATTTTCTTATTTGAAAAATATTTTCTCATTTGGTACAGATGGGAGATTTTCACTTACTATGTTTGCAAAAGAAAAAAAAAAAGAAAAACTAAAAGGTTTTGATCATATTTGTTCTCTGCGAGTTTATCAAAATGAGAAATTATGTCAGATTTGAAAAGATGAACTTTAACTCAAGCTCCAAGACAGATTTAAATGGCAAAGAAATGTATCCAAGGTGAGGATAATGTCTGAATTTTCTCCAGAGTGACACCAAGCTGCCTTTCCACAGCAGCTGGCTCTGCCAAACCTGACTTCAAGATTTTTACCTGCCAAGCAATCAGATCCTTCAGCTTTTCAATCTTGTCATGATCCTCTGGATGCTCGTGCATGTACTTTTCAGTAAAAAAAGCCTAAATGAGAGAGAGAGGAATGAGCAATTATTTCAGAAAGTGAAATATCTCCTACCAGAAGAATGAGCTACAATGAAGATCAATAGATGAACTCAAATATTCTGCGGAGGAACAGCTACAAATACAAAGTGAAAATTATGGAATCACAGAATTCCAGTGATTTGGGTCGGAAAGGACTTTAAATCTCACCCAGTGCCCCCCCTGCCATGGGCAGGGACACCTCCCACTGTCCCAGGCTGCTCCAAGCCCTGTCCAGCCTGGCCTTGGGCACTGCCAGGGATCCAGGGGCAGCCACAGCTTCTCTGGGCACCCTGTGCCAGGGCCTGCCCACCCTCCCAGGGAACAATTCCTTCCCAATATCCCATCCAGCCCTGCCCTCTGGCAGTGGGAAGCCATTCCCTGTGTCCTGTCCCTCCATCCCTTGTCCAAAGTCTCTCTCCATCTTTCCTGTAGCTCCTTCAGGCTCTGGAAGGCCACAGTGAGGCCACCCCGGAGCTTCTCCTCTCCAGCCTGAACAACCCAAATTCTCCCAGCCTTTCCTCCCAGCAGAGCTGCTCCATCCCTCCTCTGGCCTCTCTGTGCTGGGATCAGCTGAGGCCCAGCAGGACAGGGAATGCTGATGGAATTCAGGCGTTACCTTCTCGTAGTTGGCGAAGCCTCCCATGACGGCGGGGTCCACGATGCCGTTGAGCAGCATCGACAGGGGGTTGATGGGGAGGTTGGGATCATTGAGGTGCTGCTGCACCATATTATTGATCTTATCATTGGTCAGCTGCATGGTTTCGATGGCGTTCTCCAGGGGGCTGATCTCCACCTAAAACCCAAACAAAAGGAGCTTTCAAGCAAGGAGCAGAGTTTTTAACCTGCTCAGCAAAACCCCACGGACAGAAACATTTCAGGCCTTTCAGAACCGAGGCGATTGGGAGATTTTTGACCAACAATTACCAGGAAGGGCGATTTCAGGCATTTAGGTATTTTGGTATCTCTGTGCTGCAGTAACGGATATGGTGATGGGTATCAGTGGAGGAAGTTAACTGCATTTTGCTGCTGCAGGAGGGATTACATCCCAGCACAACACCCAGAAAGGCTCTGGCAGGAATCACGTGAGGTTTTTGGAGGATTATAGAGAACATCAGAGATTAAGGGTCGGTGAGTTTTAGCAGCACAAAGAAGATCCAGCTTAACGCAGCAGTAAGAAAGAAACGATAACTTCAACGTGGATTTTCTGATGGAAAATGTAATCCTAAGGAAGATATTTTCACAGTGATTATTCTGGTGTGTTTCCAAGGACATCGAGTTTGATATGTTGATGAGATGACATCTAAACTATCTGCTGTGCTTTTTCCCAAGAGGTCACACTTTCTTCATCTGAGCGTCGAGAACTGAAAGGAGAAATTTTCTTTCTGCCTGGACTTCAATGAAGAGAGTCCTCAGATGTCTTCACGGGGTGAATTAGCTCTTCTACTGTCTAAAACTTGCTTTTTTCTAATTGACTGACCTCCAGCTACTTTTTATGCCCAGCTACTATGCCTTTCAAAAAGTTCATGTTGAAAAACCAGTATTAAAATACTTTAAATATTAGTGAATGGGCTAAAAATCAGCAACTTGCAGTGACCCAGAGCGTAGCAAGCCCTCACTGGAAGACACAGCCTGCTTGTATGAAAAAAAAAGATGCGGTAGGGAGAGAAAAGGAAGGTTAATTGAGGCCTGTGAGGAAAAAGCAAGTGTATATTTGATTACAGCCTCATTTACATAAATGCTACATAAACAAAGCAGCACTTCTACCTGGCTATCAGTTGCTTACCCTGCTTCTGAGAACCACTTCTAATCAAATCTCTTTAGTTGTTACTCTTACACCTGCCAGCTGATTACATCAAGGATGTTTTAATTAGCATTTTTATCAGCCTGCCTGCTGAATTACTCTGGAAAGCAGGGAAGGAGCCTGGCGTTTCTGCTGGGAATAGGGAGCAGGCCAGGCTCGGACAGAGCCCAACGTGCCACGGAGGGAATCTGGACTGGGGAGTGAAGCCACGTTCAGCATCCGGCTGGGCAAGAACTGCTGGGAACATCACAGGCTAAATTTAGGGTTCTGTCATTTGTATTAATGGCCTTATAACTATGCAATAATGTCTTGATGAACCATTGCTTTTAAAGCTCTTGAGCATCTACAGAAATTAGCACTCATTGAGCTGACAGCTTTTTGACTTTTCTGTAGCAGCAATCATGGCTTTCTTTCTCATTCTCCTTTCTTTTACTACTCTTGTAACGCTCCCTCTAATTTTTTAAAAGCAGATGGAGAACTGCAGTTGCCATCTCACTACTACAAACTGGGCTTTGGAACCCAGTGAAAGCTATTTATGGTATGTGTAAATTCTGAGCCTTGTTCCCAGTGCCTTCCTGACTCTGGGCACTCCTCACTCTCTCCAGGGAAAACAGCAATTACGTTCTCCTGATACATTTGCACCAGTACAAAATTCCAAGCTAAAAACAAAACAGAGATGAGCATTTGTGCTTTTTAAACCCAAGTGTGACTCAAAATCCAGTTTCTAATTCCCTGGCTGGTCTCAGCAAATTTTTCCCCTACATCTACTTGTGTCCAGCTGAAGCAAATCAGATACAGAATAACAAATGCTGGCCCCAAACTCCTTGCAGATAATGACCAGATTGCAAAGGTTTAGGTGAAAGTACTCAGAAGGAATTTGAAAAGCCAATAGATTTAAAGCAGTTCTGCATGTTCCTGTGGGTTATGTAACATAATACACTGCATTTATGAAATTACTCAGTTCTCTCAGCACTGATTTGATGTGATCTCACCTCTCTCTTTAACGATATTCCAGTTCCATCAATAAAATATGAAACATGCAGAGCTGCTTGAGTATCCTGGTGCTTAGTAAGGGATCAATAATATCTGTATCCATAATCACAATTTAGCATTACAGGGATGTAAACCCTGTGATCCTACTCGCAGCATTTTAGCTGACAGGGATCTGGAGGAAAGTCAATACCCATTTTGTAGGAGCTGTGCCAGAGGAGGTCAGAAGTTATCTGTAGCAGTCTTCCCACATGTTATTAAGTTCCATTCTGGTATCATTTCTCAGCTATGCAACTCATATAATTCTTGCTCCCAAAAGGCTGACAGGAAGCACTCTCCCAGGATTTATGCCCGTGTTGATGCCAGGCAGAGCATTAGGGGTGTACACAAAGTGCCTGTCAGGCTCTGCTCTCTGCTCATCAGCACTGGCATCAGATCTGCCAGCCTTTGCAAACAGCACTTCTTGCCATCATGAAGATAAATACAATCTTCTCCATCAGGATTATATTGAAACTACAAAATTCATTAAAAATTCAATGTGTTTTATTCAGCTGCCTATTACTGTCACACATCACATTCATATTCTGTTACTATAGATACCATAGTAATTTTCTGCATTACTTCTGTTCATCCAAATACAACTGTCCAACATAACCTCAATGGAGCAGTGAAAAAGGTTTTAATTAATCATATGCAAATTGTTCTTTTCCTTTAAAAATAAGCCTCACAAGAGAGATTTAAAAAACGCAGTAACAATGTTTTTATTGCTCCTTAAAAATTACAGCTGCATAAGAATAATTTAATCTTAAAGGCGTTTAATGGATATGTCTTATCTAAACAGTCTAAATGGTTGAACAGAGAAATGAGTAATTTGGAGTTACTCTGTGAGGTTGCTGAGGGTATATTTAGCTAAATGTGGAGAAGAAACAAAAACAACCTTCAATCACAAGTGGTAAGAAATGCAGACATACAATGCATTTGATTTTTGGGGTATTTTGAATTAATGACAATCAAAATATCCAGATCTTCTTTTACAAAATTCAGGCTAGATTCTCTGGGATGGAGCAGGGTTCCCCTACACCATCTCAGGTCCCTCTTCCTTTTAGGCACCTGCTGAGAGACACAAATACTTTATCAAAGGGCTGAAGGCCCTGGAGGGCTGGCTGCATTCCCTTCCCTCAGGAATGGAAAAGCATTGCCTGAGTCACCCTCAGTCAACAACCAGCACCCTCAGCAAGTTCCCTCAGGATGTGCCACGTACAATCCCATGGATTCCTTGTCCACAGAACTCAGCACAGTCACCGAGACACAGAAATGCTCCCTGGCTGCACAAAAACCCCCATTTTTTAAGTAATCTCAACAAAACCAAACCGATCTTACCATGAAAACTGATTTGACTTCAAACCACCTCAGGATCCCTGGTAATTTATAGGCTGTCACGTAGATGGTTCTCTCAATCCACATGTTCTGCAAAGGGAACACAAGTGGCACGTTATCAGAGGGACAGCTCTGACCCCGAGCAAAGCCCTAAAGCATCCTCACCAGGGCAAGGCACCAAGGTATGGCAGATGTTACAGAGCCAGGGGGGAATTCCAAGTGGAAGATGGAGCAGCACTGATTTCAAGCTGATACGTGACTTAGCAGGGAACAACTGCTCCCCTTCTGAAGGAGAATGCCATGGAAAGATCCATTGGTTTTACTGGACGCAATTGTTTATGGAATCACAGAATGGTTTGGGTTGGAAGGGACCTTAAATCCCATCCAGTGCCACCCCTTGCCAGGGGCAGGGACACCTCCCACTGTCCCAGGGTGCTCCAAGCCCCAGTGTCCAACCTGGCCTTGGGCACTGCCAGGGATCCAGGGGCAGCCACAGCTGCTCTGGGTACCCTGTGCCAGGGCCTGCCCACCCTCCCAGGGAAGGAATTTTATTGACCATTAGATGAAACAAATGGTTTAGTAAAAAAGAAAAAAACAAAACCAAAAGGTATTAGTGACAAAAGATTTTCAGATGCCTGGCTGGAATCTTCGTGGCAAGACAAGTTTCAGGTGTAACAATTTAAAATCCTTTCTCAGAAGATGTGTTTTTACAAAATAAATACAGCTTTGCCCATTTTTTTTTCCTATTGGTATAAACCAGAACATGATAAATTGGCTTAATTAACTTTCTATGAAAAATAATCCCTTTAAACCTAGAATTTATTTCTCAACGAGCAAAAGATAATGAATGGCTCGGATTCTCAAAATAGAGGGGGATAAACAAGCAAACCCAACGTGGTTTATTTTCTTTATAATTTCTTACTGCAAATTCGTTGTCCGGGTTTTTCTCTCCTTTTCGAACAGGGCGCGAATACTCAAAGCGCTGGACTTCATTCACCCTGTAGAAACTGAAAAAAAGGGAAAAGAATCATGAAACCACAGAATGGATTGGGTTGGAGGGGACCTCAAAGATCATGCACTTCCAAGTCCCAAAAGTACAATGAAAATCAAACACTGTCCATTTAGGAATTGATACTGAATTCTAATATTAGAGAAAGTTTATGAACGAATATGGGATCACTGTTTTCCAGTGGGTTGGATGGAATCTGTGCCAATATTAAAAATCACCATTAAACGCCCTCCCTATGCCCATCACCCCTTGGCTGTGCACAGATTCATTATACAACAATAATGTGTTATAAAAGGGACGGAGAAAATGACAAAACCCAACCCAAACTCACCTCACGATTTGCTCTGACACCGGCCTGTGAAATTTTGAGGGTAAATCCAGTTTGGGCTTTACAGTGAAGCACTGAATATCTGAATTTCGGGGGTTAAGAAGTGAAAAGGGAATTTCAGTCACACAGGACAAACAGCTCAAAGGAACACGCCAAAAAAAGGACAAAATGACAAAATTGCTGCGTTACGCCCGTCAGGGCAGAAGTGCAACATGCTGGCCGTAAATCCTTGACCTGAGCTGCTGGATGCACTGGTTGTACTGGTTGTACAGCCCAAGGATACACTGGCCTGAGGAGGTTTTGATGTCATCGCCTGGGGGTGACGTCGTCTTCATCTTCTCGGCGTTGGGGAACTGCGTCAGCAGCCGCGCCTCGAAGTCCTCGCGGCGCTCGTACTCCTTGCCCCGGTAAATGAACACCTTGTTCTGCAAACAGAGGCACTCTCAGCTGGCACCAGCACCCCCAGTGCTAAAACCAGTGCCCCCACTACAGAACTGGGGCCTCAGAAGCGCTGACACCAGTGCTGGTAAGAGAAGAGTTTCACATTCCTCACACTACGGTTTAATTGTTAATTTACCAATATTTAATGCCAATTCAATAAAGCACAAATTGGTTTTCTCACCTCCAATTCAGTGCTGGGATCATTAAGCCCACATTTACCTTTAGGTATTTGTATAAACCACACTAAAAGCACCTCAACACACGATTTCAATGATCCGTAACACTGGTGGCCATTGAAAATACATTAAGAGAAATTATTATCAAATCCAAGATGTCTCTTCCACCTTCCACAGCTAAGGATGGAATGGATGGCAATAAATAAACTGAATTAGCCTTTTTTATACATAAACATTTATTCAAAGGCATTTAGGTGACCAGAGTAGCAGAGAAAAACAGAAACATAAAACAATGCAGATTTGAGGAGGAATATCCAAAAATACTGACTCTTATAAAAAGACTTCACATTAATGTATTAGATTTTTGCCATTATAAATTTTAAACTTTTTATAACTTTACAGTTAAGTATATTGTATTTGTAAGCATTGGTTTCTTCTTTGCCAATAAAGAAAATGAAGACATATTTTATACAGTCCATTTGTATGCTGAGTTCATTAAATTCTAAAGGAAAATTTCTAAAGGAAAAAGACAACTTGCATATTTTTAACTGATCAAACATATTAAAGCAAGTTTGGATAAAATTTGCATCTGAATATGCTTAACCTCATTACTCATCTCCAAATGAATACTTGGTGAAAAAATTATCCAGCACTTATTAAAAAAAGGGTGTTGTGACTGGGGGTAGGAACCTGGAGTAGTTCACATTTGCCCAGTTGGGTTTAATTCTGCAGTGATGCCTTGAAATGCTCAGCAGGAGAAACAAAACTCTCTATTTGGGGGGAAAAAAAGGTAATAATAGATGTTTAAGAAGCCTCTGTATGACTGTAATTTATGTATATACATGTGTAATTCACAGGGAATGCTGGAATAGAAGGAAAAGTGAGGATTTTCTTGATCAGCAGGACACTCAACGGCCTGGTTTTCAGAGGGCAGGTTTAGATGGGATTCTGGGAATGAATTCCTCCCTGTGAGGGTGAGGAGGCCCTGGCACAGGGTGCCCAGAGAAATTAACTAAATAATAATGGGTTATTTCCATGTCACCAACTGCTCAGATATGTTACAGTCTCACTAATTCAACCCATAAAAATCCTAATATTAGTGAAAAAAACCTTAAAATGTCACTAAAGCTACAATCCTGGCATCAAGCAAGTGGCACACGTCTTAAATTGGCACGTGACACAGGCAAATCAATGACAAAAGACGGCACAGGCACCTTTGATAGTCAACTTCATTTTAGTGACAGTGCTGGGAAGGACACACCTGAAAACATGGTCACATACAAAAGGCTTCTCTACCATGCTCATATATATATATATGTATTATATATATGAATATATATTAACCTGCCAGGCAAAAATGTCACCATTTCAGATGGTTACAACCCTGAGTGATGGACTGGGTCATTTATCTCCATTTCTAGTGATGCCCTGAAGAAACAGAAAGTACTGGATACGTTTGAAGAGAAAGTTTTTCTACTAAAATCCAACTATTCCATCTTAGAAACTAGAAAGGAAAAACCAGTGTTTGTCTTACACACCTAAAAAACACCTGTCAGTGTCAGGCAGCTTTCTCCAAGCCAAGGGAAATTTCCAGAGCAAGAAACCTCTGTGGAAACAGGTGGCCACTTACCCTTATGAATGTTGGGAATCCCTGGCCATAGTATCCAACAGCAAAATAGTCTGGCTTTGGTCGTATCACTTTCACAATGTTTTCATAGAACTGGGCCTGTTTTCTCTGCAAAATGAACAGGAGGGATTTTAATGACCTGAGCTTTTAGGAGATTCCTCATAATTAAGGTCGTGGGTGCATCTCTAATTTAAAGATGTTTCATTCCCCTCTTTTTCTTCATCTTTCTATCGGATTCATGGCAATATTTGGAAATACCAGCCATTTTTCTACTCATCATGGTGAATCTGACTGTTCCCTAAGGAGTATCTCAGTTTTGATGGACCTCATCATGGTGAAACTCACTGTTCCATATCCAATATCTCAATTTTGATGGACCTCATCTTGATGAACCTCATTATTCCATATCCAATATCTCAATTTTGATGAACCTCATGTTGGTGAACCTCACTGCTCCATATCCAATATCTCAATTTTGATGAACCTCATTGTTCCATAACCAATATTTCAATTTTGATGGACTTCATCCTGGTGAACCTCACTATTCCATATCCAAGATCTCAATTTTGATGAACTTCATCATTGTGAACCTCATTATTCCAAAACCAGTATCTCAATTTTGATGAACCTCATCTTGGTGAACCTCACCGCTTCATATCCAATACTTCACTTGCAATGAAGGTCAGGAATTTGCAAGGCAATCTGAAATTCCATTTGTGACACTTCCGATGCCGAACCACCGGAAGGATGAAGCCGCACACAGCTCATCCCGATGGTGCTGACTTGCCAGTTTTGGGTTGTTACATTACATTTTTGTACTACTTTTCTTCCATATTTACAACCATGAATTTGCATATGGAAAGCAGGCAGTTGAGAACTGCAGGAAAATGTAAATTTTGGAATAAACACACGCATGTCAGACGCCATCTGCTTTCGACGCCGAGTTCTTCTTTCTCTCTAATGATGAAATAATAGCAAATGAGCAGCTTCAGAAGATCTGTTCATTAACTTAATTTTAGTCTATTATTTCTGCAAAGAGAATGACTTTTGATCTGGGGGGAGGTTTAGTGCTGCTCCCACACGACAGATAACAGTAAATGGCACCAAGACTACAAAGACCCAGATCTGCTCAATATTTCTCAGCTCGTCTGGAGCGAAAGTATTTTGTCATTTGTGAATTGTCTTAGAGGCTAGTATTTAATATTGCTTGAAGAAAAGAGACATGAGGGAGAATAGAAAGAACAAAAAACTTGTAAATTTTATTTTGTGGAGAAAAAAAAGAGGTGTTCAGCAGCAGCAATAAGAAAAGATGATGGGGTATTTGAGACCTGACTCATAGGGGAGAGTGAATTTTGATCTCTGCCTTGAGAGGGAAACGCACGCCAGGACTAATTCTGTGACATCTCATCTCCTGGCTGATGAATAAGGAGCAGATAAACTCAATTTTCTGATGCGAGGATTGGAAGTTCTGGGTCTCCCTTCTTAGAAGAGGGAGAAACTCCATGGAAGTGTCCAAGGCCAGGCTGGACGGGGCTTGGAGCAACCTGGGATAGTGCAAGGTGTCCCTGCCCATGGCAAAGTGGGTGGAACTGGATGAGCTGTAAGGTCCCTTCCAACCCAAATCATTCAATCACTCTGAGATCATTGGCTACAACGAATAAAGTGCAAATTCCAACTTCTCCTCCAAAATGGATAATTAAAGAGTGGCTGCCTCTGTGACAAACCTGTTCATGTTCCCACATGCAAGCAAAAAGGAGATGGAAAATTAAAACTGAGAGACTCGGAAGGCAGCCACCCCCTGGTGAATAATCACATCTGACACATGACAACCATTTCTAGCTGAGGAACAATCCCACCCTTTTCCTTTTATACTGAAATGAAGAATATTCTGCCCCCACCCCACCAGGAGGAGTGAACTGGGGCTGCATGGAGCTGAGTTCAACCCCGTAGGAGTGCCCAGCTCAGACAGACTGGGATAAAGAAAACAGACAAACAATTCAAAGAAATTCAGGAAAATGTACTCTGAGCACGAAAGGAAAAGGTGTCAAAAACTTGAAAGCCGAGAATTTTCAAAACCGAACTGGAATCACATCCCAGCTCCTGTGGAAATGGTTGGGACCTGAGGAGGGACAGTGACAGCTGCCATTTATCTCTTTGGAAGAGAACAGGAGGAAAAAAATGGTGCGGGAATAATGAATGGGTAACGTCAGGGCAAAAATAACTTACTGTAGACATGAATGCTTGGGGATTATTCATACCTAAAAAAAGAAATGTGAATATGGAAAGACACTTGAGAGAGAATGGGGATTTTTTTTTTCATGTTCCCATTTATATTTAAATTCAAAATCTCCTTTTATACCTCAAGTAAGTCAGTTTAACGTTACTGAAATGTTTTTCTTTCAGCTAAAAAAAAAAAAATTCAATTTTTTTCATGCACTCCAGTGGTAGCCAGTTGACATTGGTCCAGCAAAGCCAGGATGGGTCTGTGTTTCTGCATTTTACTGTCATTGCTATAGTATTTTTTATATAATTTTAGAAGTGTAGAAATTCAACTCTGAAATAAATTATTGCAGTGCCTATGTCATTAGAAAAACCTACCAGCAGTTCACTGAGTTGTTCATAATCAAACATTTCATTTTCATACTGTTCTGCAAGTTCTTTACCCAAGGCAATGGCCTCTTCCCACATCTGTTGGAAAAAAAGTCACAAAACAACAGCAACAAAGAAGCTGGATTACATACCTTGGTTAAACATCAACATCAGAATCAAAGAAATCTGAATAAAGCAGCCAAATGCATCGTGTCACATGCCTGAAAACACTGAGCCTCTGACGTTGCCAAAGAGCTGTGCTGGGGTTATGAATGTCTCTGTTAATGGAATCACGGAATTGTTTAGGCGGGAAAAGCCCTCCAAGTTCATTGAGTTCAACCACTCCCCCTGCACTGCCAAGGCCATCAGTGCCCCATGGCCCCAGGTGCCACCTCCACACAGCTTTGAAATCCCTCCAGGGATGGGGACTCCACCCCTGCCCTGGGCAGCTGTGCCAGGGCTGGGCAGCCCTTTCCATGAGGAAATTGTTCCCAATATCCAACCTGAGCCTCCCCTGGCCCAGCCCGAGGCCGTTCCCTCTCCTCCTGTCCCTGTTCCCTGGGAGCAGAGCCCGACCTCCCCGGCTGCCCCCTCCTGTCAGGGAGTTGTGCAGAGCCACAAGGTCCCCCCTGAGCCTCCTTTTCTCCAGGCTGAGCCCCTTTCCCAGCTCCCTCAGCCACTCCTGGGGCTCCAGCCCCTTCCCCAGCTCCGTTCCCTGCCCTGGACACGCTCCAGCCCCTCAATGACACTTTTATCATTGAGGGGCCCAAAACTAAACATGGGACTGGAGGTGCCTCAGCAGTGCCAGTACAGAGGGACAATCCCTGCCCTGGTCCTGCTGCCACACCATTTTTAACAGAATCCAGGTGCCACTGGCATTCTTGGCTTGATGGCACTCAAGGTGATCTGCTCCATGACCTTCCCTGGCACGGGATGCAAACTGACTGGATGCAAATCAAGCCAAATGATCAAAGAGCTTCAGAAGTAAAATGATTCCTGCCAGCCCATCCAGCAATGTGTAAACACAGCCTGTCCACAAAGAAACCCAGGACCTAAGGCTTTGGAGCAAGGCTGATGATTGATTATATTTCATAATCACCTCTCTCTCCCTCTAATATCTATAATCTATATTAGACAGGACAGGCAATTTGCAGATATTGCTTTGAACAAATACTCATTATATTTCCATTGGTTCTTCTTCCTCTTGTTCCTCAACCATGAAATTCAGCAGCCGTCTCAAGTGACCCAAAGAAATTTAACAATATCCTTCAGCTCTTCAGAAGGCAACAATCTTAATGAGGAGCAGCAAGAATGGTTATAAATGTGCATTTTTCATTTGTTTTTTCTACTCCAAAGATAAAGAACCACTCAAACCCAAAAATATGCTTAAATTAGCACACCAGGCTATCTAAGATCACACTTGATGATCTGCCTCTGCTGCTGAAATTTGGTTGGCATTGCTGACCTCACTTTATTATAAAAATGAGATTCAGAATGAGTTAGAAATGCAGATTGTATTAGACTCCATCTTAAATTTAAATCCTCTGGCCGCACCGCCTCATTCTCCTCCCAGCACCAGGCCACACGTTCCTTGCCCTGGTGGAATCCTGAGGGGATGTAGCAGACGAGAGCAGGTGGATGAAGGAGGGCTGAATACACAAAATTCCCCATTTGTCCCCAAAACCATCCACCTTTGGGAACAAGGAGTTTGGGATGAAGCACCACAACTGCCAAAGAAGGTGGGAGGTGGATGCCGGGGAGAGAAGAGGAAATGTGACCTGGGGAAACCTTCACAACAACTGATCCCTGCATCCATCTCATAAAAATCCCCCAATCCCATCTGCTTTGAAGCACTGTGCAAATAAGAGATATTTTACACCTCAAAACCCAGAAGCTCCCCAAACCACACCAATGAAGTTCCACACTCAAAGCCCAAAATCAATGTCAGGTGAATTCCATTTGTCTTTTGATCTGCAAGTTGAAATTGCATTTCCTAGTATATCAGGAAAACTTGGGAAAAAAAAAAAGACTTTTAGAAAAATTCCTGGTTCTAGATGCTGGTTTGAAAAATAAGAATAAAACATTGAGGATGAATCCTCAGCAAGTCTTCACGTGGAACATGCCAACGCCACAAAAGCAAGATGGGTCCCACTGGTTCACTCTCCATCCCTGCTCCTGCCTGGAAACAAGGAGCCAATTTTCAAGTGGAGGGATGGACTGAAAGGTTTTCCTGGCAAACTGAGCAGGAATGGCAGGAGAGCAGCAGCCTGGAGAGGCAGGGAGCTGCTGATGGTGGACATGAGGAACTGCACAGGGAAAAACAGTTACGGGAGATCGCAGGGAGAAAGGAGAGAGACTTCTGCCCTCGAAGTAAAGACAAAATATGGGCTAAAAACTGCACTGGTGGGGCTGAGCGAGGGCAAAGCAGCTTCTGAGTCCTAAAGATACCAACTGGGATGATGTTGGACAAAGTGGTGACCTAATTTAAGATTAAAAAGCCATGAATGCTCACAAGGAGCAGAACCTGGCTCTTCATTAACCTCTCCTTGCAGCTCCACGTGGTGTTCGACCCCTCCTCTTGATTTTCCTTATTTCTCCAACAAGGTTCAGAATGTTATTTATCTAGGGAAGAGGACTGGAATGAGCATGAGTTGCCTCATGTTTGTAAAGTGCCTTGAAGGTGAAAAATGCATCAGAAGGACTAATTATAATCACGGTAATGAGGGATCACGTCTGCAGGAAATTACAAGGCAGCCTGAACGCTCTGCCGCGCAATTTTTGCAAATGGAAGGACCTGAATGTTTTTATCCATATTATGGATCTAATCTAGCATGATGATACAGAGCATGTTTTTATTTCTAAACAAAAATTATCATGAATTTAAGAGTAAAGGCACCGTTTCAGAAAAAGGAGGACATTTTCACACACTAAGTTGAGTTAATTTTGACTCAGAAGGGCAATATAGCATCAATTTATAGGAACTGAACTAATACTCGGTTGTTTGGTAAGTCAGCAAGTGAAAGCTTTCAAAATCACTTAACCTTCCCTCATTTTGGGTGCCATTCTCTTCTGAACTTCAGCCATCCATCACTTCTGCATATTTTCATTTCAAAGACAACGGTGTGACCATCATTGTCGTGGTTCCCTGTTTGTGTGTTCCAGATTTAACCAGTCCCTCTCCAAAATGAGACAGGAAATAAATGAAGTCTAAATCATTTCTGATTTGCATCAACACTGAAACAAACTCCTTTGGTTCTTCCCACTGACTCCTGGATAAGAGTTCAAACCAAACCATGTGTTTGGTTCCCAAACCATGGCTGGGAATGCAAAGCAGCAGCTTAAGGTGGGTAGATTCAGATGGGATATTGGGAAGGAATTGTTCCCTGGGAGGGTGGGAAGGCCCTGGCACAGGGAGCCCAGAGAAGCTGTGGCTGCCCCTGGATCCCTGGCAGCGTCCAAGGCCAGGCTGGAGGAACCCAATTTATTGATAGATGCCCTTGCTTGTGACAGGGGGTGGGACCAGGTGACCTTTAGAGGTCCTTTCCAAGCCACACCGCTCAGTGATTCTGAAAGCAGACACACTCTGCCTACACATCACTGCCTATAGGTAGCACAGCACTGCCACTGATTAAATAACAACTTTAGCAGAATTAAATCTCCTTTGATTTTTTTTTTCACCTTCCCACCCTTGTCCGTTGACACCATAAACACACCGGAGCAGAGGCTGTTTCCACTGCACCTCCTCTAGCCTGAACAAAGCCTGTAGATGTTACTGAAAATTAATATTAATAATGGATTCTGTAAATGTTCCAGAGCCTGAAAAATGAATCCTCAAATTAAATGTGATCCAGATTTAGTTCATGTACAACACACACCCAGTAATCACATAATCCTCGCGTTCTTCCTAGCAAGGAAGTGGAGATGAACAGGAGAAAACCAGACCATGGAATCAGGGAATCCTGGAATGGTTTGGGTTGGAAGGGACCTTAAAGCCCATCCAGTGCCACCCCTGCCATGGGCAGGGACAGCTCCCACTGTCCCAGGTTGCTCCAGCCTGGCCTTGGGCACTGCCAGGGATCCAGGGGCAGCCACAGCTTCTCTGGGCACCCTGTGCCAGGGCCTGCCCACCCTCCCAGGGAACAATTCCTTCCCAATATCCCATCTAAATCTACCCACTGTCAGCTTACAGCCATTCCCTGTGTCCTGTCCCTCCATCCTTTGTCCCCAGTCCCTCTCCAGCTCTCCTGGAGCCCCTTTAGGCCCTGCAAGGGGCTCTGAGGTCTCCTTGGAGCCTTCTCTTCTCCAGGCCGAACATCCCCACCTCTCAGCAAGGTGGCTTCAGGTATTACGAAAAACATTTGTTCATGGCTTAAATTACTGGAATTTCTTTAAAGTTTCTTTAAAAGTCAGTTTCCAAGTTACCCTGCTGACATTGTGTCACCTTCTTTTTAATGGAACACTTTCAGGTACTTTTTCTACTGTACTGCAAATACACGACACCAAAGGGATAAAGAGGAAAAGATTCCTTCCATTTTTGCCAGTCTCTAACTTGGTCCCTCTCCAGCCAAGAGCTCTGTCTTAGGGAAAAGCACCCACTTTTTGTTTCTACTGCATCTTAAAAACCTCACTCTGCTCTGTTTGGAAATCCCAACTGTCCCGTTCAGTCCTTCAGAGGAACAATGAGAAGTTGGATTATGGAACTCAGTTTCTCCAGTGGAGAGTGCCCGGAACTCCAGAGGTCCAGGAGTCCAGAGAATCACCAAGGCTGGAAAAGACTTCTCAGATCATCAACCATCACCTCGTTAAACACTAAACCCTGACCTCAAGTGCCACATCCACACGTTTTTTGAACAATTCCAGGGATGGGGACTGCACCACTGCCCTGGGCAGCCCGTCCCTCTGCTTGATAACCCTTCCCATGAGGAAACTTTTCCTAATGTCCAACCTAAACCTCTTCTGGAGCAACCTGAGGCCGCTTCCTGAACCTGGCTTTTCCCTTGTGCAGCTGCACTGCAACACCTCCAACATCACGGAAAACCAAGCCAAAGCTGGAGATTTTTCCACCATCCTCAGAGAAACAGGGACTGTGCGTCTCACATCCCCTGCACAACGCTCCGAAAAATTCAGCTGTTTACTCCAGAGCCAATTTATTCAGGTGAGGACAGCACGGCTGTGGCCCAGGATCCTGATAAATGAAATCTATATTCTTGAAGGTCAATAACTCCCAATCTGCTGCCTCGCAGATTTCCTGCCTTGGAAGCTTTCCCAGCTTTGCCCAGGACATGGCAAGTCTTCTGGAGAAATGAGTTGTACAGGGAGCTGCTACACAGGATTTGTACGAGGTACAACTCATTAATGGGAGAAACAATTTATCTGGAGAGGGTACCAGGGAGAGACGCTGCTGATACAGGAAGGAAAATGCTTCTTTTATACTCAAGGCATAAGAAAAATGAGCAGAGCCTAAATTTAGTTGTGTGGACACGGGCTGCAAATTGTTACGGGCAAGATTTTGGAGGTGCAGGAGATCTTTTTTAGGGAAAACCCAGCAATTTAATTTATTTTTCAAGTTGCATTGCTTGTTGGCCAGAAAGAACTACAGCATCCAATTTAGTTTTTGAGGTTAATAGCAGCAAAGGAGGAGCTCAGGGTATTTCTGAGCTCCTGCAGAGTTAATGGACAGGAGAAGTGAAATAGTCTGAGGTAAGAATATTATGGTGCCATATTCTGACATGTGAGGGACTTCCTAAGCTGGTTAAATTTCAGGTAGTGGTAATTAACCAACATGAAGGCTTAGTATTCAAAATAAAATGCTAAAACTCAGCATTTCTCTGTCGTTAGTCCTGCATCCAAGATACAGCCAGGTTGGAAAGCCTTTCAACAAATAAATATATTCATCTGGAACACGGTCAGACTCCGTACCCTCCCTCTCCCAAGACTCTCTGTCCTTCCCAGCTCTCAGGACAGACTCCAGGGCTGAGCTGGCCACGAGCCTCACACAGATTTTTGGCAGACAGGTGAATTTCACCGCTCTCTTGTTAAGACGGAAGAAAAAGCCATTTGATGTCATCCCATGAGCCAGAAAAAAAGGCCTTTTAAGCCAAAGCATGGCATTTGCTGTGTAATTTCAGATATTTTCTGTTCTGTGGCTGCTGTAAAGCAGTAAAAGCTTTTTTTGGGAGGAGGAGGGGAGAAAGGAGGAGCAGAAATAAATGAGCAGTGTGCATTTATTTACTTTTTTCTCCTCGGGACCAACACTTTCAATTTATGGAGGAGCAGAGGGAAAACTGTCCTGATTTATGGGCAGCAGCATCACCAGCAAACCTGAGCCCGTCGCTGTTCCCGCATCTCCCCAGGCAGGAACAGGAACGCTGCTGCTTCCCTTGTGGCTCCAGAGACCACACAAACCTGGTTTAAAAGAACACCTTATCTCTGCCAAGGAGCATCCCTTGGATTCAGGAGTTCATTAGCATTGATTTCCATCAACTGCTTCCCACAGGAAAGATGTCACCCCTTCCCTCATCCCTCTATTCCCAGCACTATTTTCCCTTCTCGCCTTGGGATATTCCAACCCCACAATTTCCAGTGAAGCCCCTGGATTAAGGGCTTTGCTGGAAATCACAAAGCTTCAGGAAAACACGGAGAGAGCAAACACTTGAGAGCAGTTCAAAGGATGGGTCAGACTGCTGGGATAAGCCTGAGGATAAGGATTTGAAGGGCAGAAGCCAAGAGGGATGGAGAGGAGACTGGAAAGTGCAGTGCAGTGAGGAAGAATAACCTAGGGGAGAAAAGGATGCCCATACCAGGGAAACAACGTTCCTTTTGCAAAGAAGGAGCTTAGAAAAGGAATGAAGAGCATAACTAACCAGGAATCAAATCCATCAAGTAGAACAACTGCAAAATGCAGAAGTTTTTTCTCAAAATTCTCCTTTCCTAGAGGTGAAAGTTGCACTTCAGCTTTATAAAAGTTTGGCTTAAGGACCGAAAGTCAAATACAGGTAAAAAGGCAAATTTCCTAAGAATAACAGATTAAAAACAGAAATCAAAAAGAGGAATCCTAAATGGATCTTGAGCTACAAGTACCAGAGACACTCATGGTGGGGGCCAGCATTTTGTTCTCAGCCCACATGAGGTGCCACACTGCTGCCTGCAGGGCAAATCCACTCTCCCTTCTACTCACTTACAAATTTCTCAGGCACTTCTGGGCCAGAAGTGAGATGCTCACTCCATTCCAGCCTGTGTATGGAGGATTAAATCTAAATTCACCTCCCCATGAATGCCAATGTTTAGGGGATAAGCCTCGTGGTTGGTTTTCAATAGACAAGTGCACTGTGCCTTCCCCTGGAAATTACTCTGCCAAGAGAAAGGGATCATGATTGTTGAGAGGCTGAACTACACCAGCCTTTAAAAAACAAAAAGCCAATGTTTTAAACCCCATTTTAGGAAATCCCTCTCCTGCGTTTCTGCTACATCATGTTTCTGACCCCCACATCTCCCTCCCTTCCCAAATCCACAGTTTCCCACCAGGCAGGCTGGGGTGGGAGAGGCACAGGCTCTCAACTTTAAAACAAAACTCCTGAGATTCTGTAAAAGCCTGGAAGTGGCTCTGCAGCTGTCCAGGGGGTGGGGACCTTCCTTTGACACCTCTTGTTGACTTTACGGGAAGGGAAATCAAACAAGTGGAATCAAGCTGGACTGAACTGCCAGGCAGGGACACAGCTGGGTGATTATGGCACAAAAAACCCAGGAATTGGTTTGTGCATGGGTTCAGTCTCCCAAAAATGCACAGCAAAGGCTGTTTCAGGCGTGTTACTGACCATGGAGTTAAAGGAGCTGCTGGGCTACATCTGCAAACTGCACAAGGAACGCAGGAAGTTGATTTAACTTCATGTCAGAACATCCCAAATGAGAGGATTACCTTCAATCTACACTGGAAACCTCCCCTTGGAGCTTCCTGACATTTGCAAATTCACCTAAGATGAATATTCTCAGTGTCTATTGATTTTTTTATTTCCCTTTTCATGGAGTAACACAAAAAATTATAACCAGCTTGAGTGACCAGAAAATGAGAGAAGGAATATCTGTAAGGAGGAAAGAGAACTTTGGAAATTAATCATCTCCTCACACACACACAAGCATCACACAGGAGTCCTGGGATTTGAGCTCTGCAGAGAACTGGTGCTCAGCAGAACAATTCCCAGTGCCTGGGTACCATAAAGGACTAATGGGAAGCCATAAAGACATAAAGCAACAAAATAAAAACAGGCAACTTCTGGTTTTCCTTCCAGACAGGAATGTAAGATTCAAATAAGCTTCAATCAGCTGTGACCTTCATTCAAATGAGATCCTCCTCAGTCGCTCAGGAAAAGCTTCTTGGGCAGCAGGGACCAGTTCTGTCCCCAGGTCACCTCCACCAGCCCCAGCCCCACACAGCCACTTGTGCAGCACTCCAGAATTATATTTTTTACAACTTTTATCCCAGTCCAGAATTACAATTTTTAGCATCACTCATTAACAACTTTTAACTATTGCATTAAGGTAAGTTATAAAGTTTGACTTTTCAGGCCAAATTTCTCACGAAATGACAGAAATTATAGTTCCTATCAAAATGATTCTAGGATTTTACGAAAACACTCATCTGATTCTGCTCAAAACTCACCTGGAAAGGATGGGCTGGCTGGATAACGTTCTAATTCTACCAGAAAGCACCATTTCTGCTCACCCTAATGAGTTTACTTGTAAACCCCAAATTTACTTCTCTGAAACGTTCTGACAAAGAGATTCCTGCTTCTACACTTGAATATTTTGTGCATGGAATACCCAAACACTGATCCATCCCTGTCTCCCATGTTAACCCCCTTCCTCTCCAACACCAAGCACTGCCAAATGCAAATTCCTTCTGCACTAAACGATGCAATTGCAATGAAATATCCTCATCCCAGGATATTTATGTCATGAACCACACACATCCAGGCCCTGAGGGAATTATTTCTGTGTACACGAGGCAAAACAAGGGGAGCTGAAGGATTCCATTAGCTCTTGTAACTGCCAGAAAAAGTCCTCCAAATTACATGCATCACTTTTTTATTTACTCCATGGCATCACATGCCCATCTATTTACCCTTAACACAGCAGTTATAAATGTACCAGTGCTTTCTTTGGACTTTTTTTTTTTGGTAGTACCATTATCTGTAAGCGCCTCCTGAAGGTCACTGGATGCAAACTATGTTTACTATTAAATTTATAAGTTCGAGAGAAAAGCAATGAAATACATTTGCACTTTTTCTTCTTCCCTTTTTACCTTGCCCTTGTCAAAGTAATGGATAATTTCTTGATAGAGCTGATCTTTCAGCTGTCCTTGAGTAGCAGCTTGGTATCCATCCCGCTGGGTAAGATGTGCTGCACATGCTTCTTCTGACCACTAAATCACACACAAAAAAAAGGGGAAAAGTGAAAGCAAGTCCAAAGTTATGAGTTCTGAAGCTCAATAAAAGAGAGGGGTTTTATTTAAAGAAGCGGGACTGCAGTTAATGCACCAACAAAGGGTTTTCTCACAGTTGTGCCCTTTGCCTCCTTGGGCACAAGGACCATTTATCTGGATGCTGTAATTGGAGGCTAATTACATCTATCAGCTGGAAGGGAGCTTCTGGAGGTGGCTTCCTCTCCTCGGTGAGCTGGATGAGAGTGACCTTGGCCTGCTGATGGGTACAACCCGCTGGGGACACAATGAATACCTCGCTTCATGTGGAGAGAGGCCTTGGAGCCCAGACACAACAGCACAAAAGGAAAGGGCTGCAGGCAGGGGAATGAGATGGCTCCAACCCACTGAGAATCTTTGGAGGCAGGGAAAGCACAATTAACTTTATCCAGCCTGTCTGCAATTAGCAGCTCTGGCTCTTCCAGCAAACGCCTGATGGATCAAGGGAAAGCTGTCAATCACAGAATCATGGAATGGTTTGGGTTGGAAAAGACTTTGAAGCTCATCCAGTTCCACCCCCTGCCATGGGCAGGGACACCTCCCACTGTCTCAGGCTGCTCCAAGCCCCGTCCAACCTGGCCTTGGACACTTTCAGAGGTGGAGCAGCCACAGCTTCTCTGAGCAACTCCCAGATCCATTTCCAGAATTATTGTTACTTTACCTCCTATATATTATTAAATTTCAACCAATCGCTTCTTAATTTGGCCAGAATGTTTGTGTTTGGGTCATGCAGACACCTTGGACAGCTCTGTCCTGACCTCTGTTTCTGAGCAACACAAACCTGCTGGAGCCTGCGATGTGATGGCATTTTTTTCAGCATGCTAAGAGCTGCTACCTTCTGTTAGTTTTGAACACCTCAATTTTGACAGAAAGGGTTGAAAACACAACAAAAATCTCCTTTCTTGAGTGTGCTTCGTCAGCTTGCAGTAATTTGGCCTCTCTGTCTCCACAGACAGAGCCTTCTTGCAGATTTAAAGGTGAAATTCTCACGTGCTCTCAGTCTTGCCCTCAATGTGATCCCATTAAAATCAGGGGGATGAAATATCTGCCAGTGCTGAGTGTCATTGAAAATCCTGTCCTGAGGCTTGACAGAAAATCTCAATTGCTCAGTTACACACCCCCAATATTGCTGCTCCTCAGGCAACACTGAACTCCTCCCTCCACTAAGGGCTGCAGGAACAGGGACTGAGCTAGAGATTGATACATTTTTATAATAAAGTAATTCCAGCCTATAATGAAATGATACTTTTAAACAAACATCCACCCAGGGATGAAAACCTGTGACAAACCCTACCCTGGCATTTGCTGTGTCTATTAATTTGCATTAGAAGGAAAGAGAAATGGCTATTTCTTCCCATGAAGTTCCTCCATGGAATTCAAAGGAGTACATTAAGTGGGACTCTCATCTGCTCTCTGAACACATTCTCTGAGAAAAGCCACAAGTGGCTAAACTCTGCTTTGAGTTAGACAAGGCTTGGTTTAACAGGTCCAAGCCGTGCCAGGTGAAAGTCTGAGCGATGTTTTATGGCCTGGTTTATTCCATCATTTATTCAGAAAACACAGCCCCTGTGGAAGGGAATGAATCCTTCGTCCTGTCTAAAAGGTTCATCCCTGTGAAGTGGGCACAACTCACAGTTTGCTTTTGCACTCCAGATGAATCTTAGAGATGTTTCCTTGTGTAATATCCTTCTAATTATTCTAAAACACAGTAAATACATTTCAGAGTGCCTTCATTTAAATTGCACATGTACACTCTGCATCGTATTTAGTCTTATTATGGCTTGGATGCAGTTCCCTCAGCTCTGAGGTACAAATAATTCTCAGTGCATCCATCAGAAGATTTCATTTAACACCTTCCCCTTTTCAACTTTTCAAAATAGATATTTTACACTCGCACTTTGCTGGGGATTGCTTAAATTAAAGCCAGGACTGCTAAGAACACTTGGCTGCTTCAGATGAGATCCACTTCCTCGGTGAAGAGGGGCACCATGAGCACAGCAGGCTGCAGTAACAGAATCCCAGGCTGCTTTGGGTGGGAAGGGATCTTAAAGCCCATCTTGTTCCATCCCTTGCCATGGGATGGGAAACTTTCCCTGGATCAGGAGGCTGCAACACCCTTGGCACGAGCAGGAGATCAAGGGGAAAATGAAATTCTCAATTATTCTGTCCCTGACTCTCTGCCCCTGGGGGGGGGGCCTGTCCTTGAGGGGAGTGGAAAGAGATCCAGCACTCCCTGAAGGAGAAAGATTCCACTGCAGGTTGTGAAACGTGAGGAAGACAAACAGGACTAAAGCCAACGCTTCCAAAACGTTAATTCTTATCACACTGAGATTTCTACTCTTCCCATTAACTGCTTTTTAAATGCAAAACATAAAACTAGGAATTCAGTGATGGTTCAGGTGTATTAAATGTGATTTCATAACACAAGTGTCTGCTGGCAAGAACAGCATCTTCCTAAATGATGACCAGGAGAACACAGTGGGTACCTGCTCCCACATTTGTGGCACAAGCACGTTAAAAAGCTGCATGTCAGAGACAACATCGTCTCTCCAGAATGTTTTCAGGGAGATTAATGCTCCTGAAATACAGCCTCACTCCATTTCTGGCTGGCAGTGGAGAGTGTTAAACGCTCAAACGCTTTATTTCAGGCACTTTCTGCAGATAACATGTTATTTGTGCACATTGCAGGCTACACCCAACATTCCTTGAAGAGCAGCAATATTGTTGTGCCTCTTTAAATGTGCTCTAAACTGGGTAACACTGCATTAAAATGATATGCACCTTTTAAAGGCATGAACTTGGAGAGAAGGCCATCTGAATCTCTCTACAATTTTCCGAAATCCAAACTGAATCTATTCCAGACACCCAAGAGCACTCGAGAATGGGCTCCAGCACTCCTTGGCAGAGAAGATCTGCGGAGAGCTGATTTACTAAAATATCTGGTTAGAGGCTTTCACACATTGTACAACCTGGATATTTGCAATTTAGATTTTGTGCTGCTGACTTGACCACATTCCCTTCGTGTCAGGTCAAGATGCACCTCTGGCACCCCCTGAAGCACTGCCTTCCTTCCTGTATGAATTCCACGTCCAACAAGAAGCCAGCACAGAGCTGTTCATCAGCTTGAAGTGCAGCTGTTCTGAGCGACAAACACCGCCCTGGGCGGCTGCTGCTGGGATTTCCCCAACTCAGGATGTGCTCTGGGCTTTACCTTGAGGAGCTTGGCGTGCAGGAGTAAAGTGTAGGCAGCCTCTGTGTAGTTATCACACTCCTTGTGCAGGTCACACAGCTTGTACAGATACCTGCCAGCAACAGAAACAATGGTTCTTAAAAGCAGTGCGGTTAAGATGCTCCTCCATAATTCATTTTGAAGATTACAAGGGTTCAAGTCTATCTTCAAACAAGTAAATATTTGTGGGATTAGTTAAAGGTCACATTTCTGTGTGCAGACAACCTTTAGGACCATCTGCATTTCCAGTGTGTTGTTCTCAGTGGACACTCAGGGAACCGTGGGATTGTTAAGGTTGGAGAAGACCTCCAAGACCATCGGGTGCAATCTCTGACTGAACATCGAATGGATGACTTGTGATGAGTAATAAATCCAATCCAGATTTTGTGCAAGACAGAGCACTCTTACAGTTCAGCTATGGGGACAGAAATAAGTTTCACTCTTAACTCCAATATCATCACACCTCTGGAAGGGGATTCTCTTCCTTTTTTTTTTTTTGATGATTTTTTTACTGACAATTAAAAAAAATCCCCACAAAACTATTAAAAACTGTATTTTGAAAAAGCCAGTGAAAATACTTTCAAGCTTGATATTAATTATAAGTTTGTTGACAGAAACGGGAGAGAATTTGGATTGGAGTTTGACAGTGAGAGACAATTTGTCTTTACAGAGATGCTGAGCAGGGCAGACCTAAATAATAATAATAACTAACTTCATGTGTTTGTCCACAATTATCAATCCTGCCATTTCCTTCTCTTTTTGCAAACTGCTAAAAGACCAATTAAAACCATTTAAACAACAGGAAGAGCGTTCACAAGTGAAACTCCTTCCAAGAAGATAACAAGCACCTGAGAATGAATTAATGAGTAACATTCAGATAACCTAAAACAGCATTACAAACACAGACTTCATCATTTTAGCACAACAGTGCAAGCAACAGTCAGCCAAAGCACAAACAGGGGGCTGTGAACCCTGAAGTTTACAGAAAGCACAATATTTCCACGTTTACTTCGCCTGAAAAGAGATTTTGAAAGCTTTAAGCTTAAAATAAGTATCAGTCAGGCATTATTTAATAGTTGTTTTTATGCCAAGTCACATATTTTGTACCTCACCAGGAGGCAGCATCATTTCTTTGCTCAGCTTTTGACTTTTTTGTTTTCTTCATGAATAGAAGAATTCTGGCTCCTGAGTATTGCAGTGTTCATTTTAAGGGAACTGAAGGGCTTGGAGAAAGGGGACAGAGATAATCTCCTGACTTTCACTTCCAGCACTCTCTTCTCAGTGCAGATAAGCTTTTCAATGACTTCAGGTTCAGCAAAGGTGTGATTTTTCACTACTCTTCTCCTCCAGCCCCCAAGTGACTGCTTAATATGAACTTAATTTCCCCAATTACAGTGCCTGTGTCGGGCAGTTTGTCACCAGTCATGTTTACAAACCTTATGTACATCTCTTCCCTCTCGATCTCCTTGTAGAAATTCTGAAAAACAACACCATTTGGTTACAAAGTCTTTGATTTCACACTTTGGAATGTACACAGAACAGGCTCCAAATTAAAAATTCATAATTGCCCAACACCAGCCTCCAAACTGCAAAATGAAATTTGCCTGCAGTGATGGAACACGAGTTATTTAACTCCCGAAGTCGAATGCTGGGATGTTTCATGTGGCAGTGTTTTAGGCCTTCTGTCTCATTCAGGGGTTAAGAATTTGCAAGAACAGCACTGCTAGAAATTTGCTGCTGGCATTTGCAAGTCACACATCATTAACCATTTTCAGCTGAAAATTTTCTAACATACAAAAAACCCCGTAATTTTTAAGCAACAGTTGTTCTACGGACTGAAAACTCCAAACCTCAGTTGAGCCATACATCATCTGCTCTTGGATTCTAACAGCTTCCTTGGAAAGAAAAAGTTAGATTAGTGTTATTTATCTGGTTTCTTAGGTCACACATTAGCATCCCTCTCCTCTGAGTGCCTCCAGCCCTGAGATAAACTAGTTAACAGTGCAAATATTGTAAATGCAAAATATGATAAACTGGGTGAGAGATTCAAGGCATTGCTGACTCTCATTTCAAGTTTGCCTCCAAAATTTAAAATATATCTAAGAAAACGAAATCCAAAGAAAGTCCTTCTTCACTGAATTAAATGTTTCAATGCTAAGTTAAAGCAGTTTGAGGAGGCACTAAGAGAGCACAAACCCAGTACTAAAAGAGGGATAAATCCAATACAGAAGTGATCCCTTCAAAGAGAACTGGAATGCAAGACAGAATCCACATTTTACAGAGGAATGATGGCTTATTTAAGGGATATTTAAGTTGATATAACTGCTTACTGATTTTGGGTTCAATTCAGAAAACAAATTGCCAAGGCCACCAGTGCCCCATGGCCCCAAGGGCCACATCCACATGGATTTTAAATTCCTCACAGGATGGGGACTCCACCCCTGCCCTGGGCAGCTGTGCCAGGGCTGGGCAGCCCTTTCCATGAAGTTATTTTCCCAATATCCAACCCGAGCCTCCCCTGGCCCAGCCTGAGGCCGTTCCCTCTCCTCCTGTCCCTGTTCCCTGGGAGCAGAGCCCGACCCCCCCCCGGCTGCCCCCTCCTGTCAGGGAGTTGTGCAGAGCCACAAGGTCCCCCCTGAGCCTCCTTTTCTCCAGGCTGAGCCCCTTTCCCAGCTCCCTCAGCCGCTCCTGGGGCTCCAGCCCCTTCCCCATCAGCACTGGCTTAAGTGCAGATCAAACCCTCTGAGTTAAACTGCCACCAGTACAGACAAACCTAATCCTAGGAAAGCCTCTGCACCATTAAAGTCCCAATTAAGGACTCTCTGAGACCCCACATGGGAATTGTGCCAAGTTTCAGCCGTGGGTTGGATTTTTGAGGCATGAGCTTCACTTCAGGTACCTGGAGAGTGACGAAAAGGCTGAGTGGGCCCTGGAGGGAACATGGGAGTGTAAAATCAAGCAAGAGTTTGAAATCACGACTACCAAAAGCGATGGAAAATTCCACCCTGCGCCACTTCCCGGGGACTCCCGTGGCTCCAGCAGGCCTGTGCTTGGTGTCTCACGGTGACTGAACCTGACAGCAGCAAATCACCCACAAAAATTCATCATCTGCAAATGCTTGACAAACTCAGCTGCCAAAAACCAGCATCAGGAGATGCTGTTGGGAGACACTCGGAGAAAACAAACCCAAGCCCCAAGTGTTCCACGGCTCCCCCACGGGGATGGCGAGAATTCCTGGGAGGAGAGTCCGAGTACCCTGATGAAGGGAAGGAGAAACAACTTCACCTTCCTAAGGGAATTTTCCCAGTTTGACACAGAGCGTGCGGTGACTGTGATTTGTTGTTTCCCATCCTGCTTGGAGAACTGGCAGGATTCTCCACCAGGGTTCTCCTCGGGAGGACGCCGCGACCTTTCTGCGGGCAACCCAACAGCACTTGCTGCATCACCAGCCCGGCGATAACTCTGCAAGTGCCTCCTCTCTGCCCATTTCCCAAACATTCTGATGCCTTCTGATGTGCGCAGAGAGGAAAAACAAACTAAAAATAAACGCCCAGTTTCGGATTTGATGCCTCCATCTCCTCTCCTGCTCCAGTGGGCACCGTTTGGTTCATGGCTGATGCGATGGGGCGGCGTAAAGGCTGCACTGCACGAGCCCAGGACTGCATTAGATGCAGGAAAAAAAGCTACAAACTACATTGTATGCAAAAAAAAAGCTGCAAACTATTTAGTCAGCTCTTTCCTGAACAAAATCCATCAGCCAGATCACAGAAATGATGAACACTGGCTGTGCCCCATGTATATGAACAAAATCAAAGCTTTGATGAGGATCTGGGGAGGAAAGCTTGGAATCCTCAGTGGCAAACAGTGCTAGTGGAAAAATCAAATTTAGTTCACGTTATTTTAGGGGTCTCTCCAAGTTATTTTTCATGGCTGCTGATTCCTAGGTCATAAAATCTCATTTTCTAAATCTCCACCAAAAACCATGATGTGTGTGAGTACAATGGGGACAATTATTGCTTCCAGCTCCAGCCCAAATGGACCAAGATTTGTGGATGAAATGGACACTCCAAAATTTCAGGATCTAGGAGGAGGAAATTTCCTATCAGTGAGGGAAACAAGCCAAGCTTTTCCTGCTGTGAGTGAAATAGTAACTTCAATTTCTTCAAACAATTTGAATATGAGAGCTGAACAGAGAGCAGAATACAAATGGGACTGCAAATCCATGGAAATTTCGGGAGTCAATGGCAGAGAACTCCAACATTCTGTATGTCAAGTGTTTCTCAGCACAGAGCTGTTTATACATCAATTGTAAATGTCAATGAACAGGTCCTGTAACATTTCTCCTTAAATCTTTCTGTAGAAACAGTTAAAGAAGGGATAATCCATGTTTTCACAGATTCACCTTCACCAAGGCAGGGAAAAAATGGGAAAAAAGCCTTAAAGAATTCCAAATTTTTCTGAGAATCCCAACAGACACTCTGCTTGACACAAGCCCTTGGTCAAAGGTGCAGGATTCAGAGAGCAGTGGGGGTCTGGGTGATTTTGTCGTGATTTTTGGCAATTTTGTGGTGATTTTGTGATGATTCTGTAGCAATTTTGTGGTGATTTTGTGACGATTTTGTAGTGATTTTGTGGTGATTCTGTGGTGATTTTGTAGTGATTTTGTGGAGATTTTATTTTGTGGTGATTTGTGGTGATTTTGTGGTGATTTTGTAGTGCTTTTGTGGTGATTTTGTGGTGCTTTTGTGGTGCCTTTGTGGCGATTTTGTAGTGATTTTGTAGTGCTTTTGTGGTGATTTTGTGGTGCTTTTGTAGTGATTTCTGTGGTGATTTTGTAGTGATTTTGTGGAGGTTTTGCGGTGCTTTTGTGGTGATTCTGTAGCAATTTTGGGGCGATTTTGTGACAATTTTGTAGTGATTTTGTGGTGATTCCATGGTGACTTGATGTGATTTTCCTGCTCACCAGCACGTTGACGGTGCAGCTCATGCGGTTCTCCTTGTTCTCGTCGTGCATGATGGTCCTGTAGTCCAACAGCCTCTCCATCAGACGCACCACCAGCTTCACAAACGTCTCCCCACTCTTAGCCAGGTATTTGTGCTTCCTGCAGTGCTCCAAGAGACTGAAAAACCAATTAAGTTCGCCTTGTTAATCACACGCGGAGAAAAACCTTGACTCAGGTGCAGTTTTAAATATTGCGCGTCGTTAACAGATTTTAATTATTTCTGGGCTACAAAGTTCATTGTAGTCTAATTGTTCTCTCTCCTGACTTCCCTGTGGCATAAATTTTGCTGCTGATCAACACTTACATTTTGTCAAATAACACTTTGTACTGCTCATCTCCACGGCCTCCTTCCACTTCGTGATCCAGTTTGGTGATGATCTCGTTTTCGAACTGTAATTAAACAAAGCAAGCGTAAATAATCAGCTGGCAAATGTTTCACTTTATTACTGTAGCCTCAATGCCTCACAGATTGGTTGGGTACCTCGGTGAGACGTTTAGCCCCTGGTTTAAAGCTTGATTGACTTTTAGGGTTTGCAGTCTCTGGTTTTAGACTCTCCACGATGATCTCCCGCCCTACAAGGACTTCTTCGGTGAAAGGAATCATTGGTCATGTTGTTAAATGAAGTGCAAATATTTGCATTATGGAAAACTAAAGAAGGAGAATAATGACCGGAATGAGGGCAGGGAGAAAGGAGACACAGAGTGTCCCCAGCAGCAGGACTAAACACAAAAATGCTGGAAGGTCTCTGAGAGAGGAAAGGCAACACCTGAGGCTGGATAATCCTGCTGGATGCACCCCCAGCATCCCTGACATCCCTTTTTAGCACACTGACACTGACTCCCAGTGGGACACAACTGATAAAGCTGTTACTAAATCCTGCAGAAGGGAAAGGAGTCATTTCAAACAACTCCAGAACAGTTTTATTTGGGCAAAAATAAAATACTGTGAACTTAAGCGGGCATCAGAATATAAATTTAAAACACAAACTGGGTAATTTCCTGGATTTTTAATGACTACAGAGGGTTTTAGCTGTTGCTGCTAGGAATGAATGTGAACTGTTAGAGGAGGAAGGCTCACTCCAGGCCTGCTGCTCTGTAATGAATCATTAAAGTCACCTAATTCCTAATTCTTCATTAAATAAGCACAGACATCCACAGGATTAAAGACAGAGACCTCAGCAGGAGAGCCTGGGCGAGCTGGGAGCCCATGGCAGGGGAATGGGAGCCCAGTGCTCAGAGTGGGAGCCTGGTGACAGAACAGCTGTCACCAGGTTTTTTCACTGTCACCTGCTTAAGCCACCCCTAAGGACGCTGAGGAGAAGCAGAAGGGCCTCTGCACAAGAACAAAGAGCACCAACATTTTGTAAATGTCAAGAGATGTACTTTGCATCTGCAGGTGATATTACAGCACACAGTGTACCCATGGAGAAAGAATGGATTGTCTGGATCATAAAATATTCCGGGCTGGAAGGGACCCACAGGATCATCAACTCCTGTCCCCAGCAATCCCACCCTGGGCATCCCTGTGAGCATTGTCCCAACACTCCTGGAGCTCTGGCAGCCTCGGGGCCGTGCCCATTCCCTGGGGAGCCTGGGCAGTGCCCAGCACCCTCTGGGGGAAGAACCTTTCCTGATATCCAACCTAAACCCCCCTGACACAGCTCCAGCTGTTCCCTCAGGTCCTGTCCGTGGTAAAAGTGAACACAATGAATCCATGATTAAAAATGAGAAGAGGCAGGATAATGCAATCCACCCCCTCCCAGAACCAAACACGTTCCCACAGCACGAGAGCGTTGAGTAGAACATTGAAACAACACAATGATGAAACAGAGAAGTCACAAAAACCCTGTTCCCTAATGAGCTCAGAAAGAAATTGGCTTTCTAACCCAATGTGAGAAATGACACTTGCTGCCAGCCCCAGCCCTTCAGGTGATGCATTTTTTAGGAAGAGATTACTCAGACAGAGAAGAGCAAATACATTTGTCATGCAGGGTCTCGAGGATCTCCCCACTATCAGTTTTACTTAAATCTCTGTAAATCCACGCTTTGTTGGGCCATTTCCCTAACGGCCTCTTGGGCTGAACTGAGCCAGACTTGTGGCATTTTGGGGGTTTTAAGGATTATTAACAATATCTTTGCTCTCCAGTCATTCCTGATATTTCCCATGGAGTCGCTATGATGCAGATCATGGCAGACAGATGAATAAATGTTATTTAACATCAGTTAAAATTCCTTCTGTGGTCTTTCCATGGAGCAAAGTTTCATCAACACCAGCTGAGGTTTATGGAGCTTTGGAGGTTTATCACTTCCCATGATGGGAGTGGCAATGTGACCCTGGAGCTGCACAAGCCAATGGCTCTGGGACACTGCACCTGGCATCTGTTGATAAACTCCATTTTTCCTTTTCTCTTTTTTTTTTTGCCTAATGCATTAATTTTTTTTTAAATGCATTACACTTAATTTAATGCATAAACAAGCCTGCAATTATTGTGATGGGATTTAGACTCAAATGAAGAAATGCCAAATCTCCAGTGTTTCCATTAGAACCAGGGGCACTCGTTGAGGCTCCTTCTGGAGGCTGAGGGGGAGTATCTGCACCATCAGTGAGCCAGATTCACATCCTCCTGTTGACTCTGAAAGCTTGAGGGGTGATACCAGGAAGATTACAGGACATTATTATCCACTTTTCCTCGCAGCTGATCAAGATCTCAGCTTCTCTCTAGGATGTTTGAACTCGAGCAAAGAGCTCATCCAATGCTTCCCTCGGTCTGTGACAATCTCTCACCTGGAGCAAATGAATCAGGGTGAGCCATCTCCTGTCAACTCAACTAATCACTTCTGGGCCTGGGTTTACCTCAAGGAAGGCTGTATTTGTAGCACTGGCTGACAAGTTAATCTTGCTGTAGATGAGGAGGACTTCCAGCCCTCCAAGCTGCTATAAATTCATTTTGATGTGGGCTAATAATAATTTGCCATAGAAAATTCAAGTGACAGATCACACCACCAGAAATTAGTCCTAATGCAGAAATGGCACACAAGTACTGCAAAACTTTGCTCAGAGGTTTTTATGAAAGTTGGTAGCAATTCCCAACAGTTTCATCAGTTCCCTTTCCTATTTTTCCACAGCATTCCAGCTGGGAAACAGATCTGGGAGATCATTTAAAATGATGGGATCATTTTGGTGGCCATTGCATTACCTTTGTCCCTTGCTCTCCAGGTGGAGTGAGGGAGGAATATTGATATTCTCCAAAAGGCCAGAAACCAAGAAAAACGTACAGATTTACATTTCAACTGTAGGGAATTAAAAAATGTTATTGATTGAAACCAGTCCTTTGTGGGGGATTAGTTATTTGAATTTGAACGTTCAGTGGGATCACAGGAACTGGGAAAGTCATTTATTGGTGTCCTGTCTGCAAATCCACAGCATGGGGAAAGGGAGGTTAACCCAGGGCTCAGAAGTGGCAAGAAGACTTAATAAGGAATTACAGGTTCTAAAAGTCAAGAGAGATTCAGATAAACCAGGGGAAACTTCTCACCAAGGGGAATTAAATCCATCTGAAATTCGTCAATAAGCAGCATGTGAAAACCAGAATGCTGGTGTGACCATCTTGGTGATACTGAGATTTATGGTTAAATGTTAGAAACGGGTTCAACTCCTAACAAGCAGAACGTGGTATCAGCAGTGACACAGGTCCAGAGAAGGTGAGTTGAAATTCATGCAAAGAAAGAGGAGTGCTGGTAGGAAACGAGGAACGGAGCCACTGCTGGGAGGAGCAGCCACCAGCACCAGGAGCTTTCCATGCTCCAAATTCCACGTTCCAGCTGAAGGGTTGTTTCACCTTGAGCTTCCCCTCCTGCTGGCACCACGGGATCCATCCCACTCACCTGACCAGGCCCTGAACAATCCAACCAATTCTCTTTCATCGCTCCCCTGGCTCTGACAAATTCCCTTTGATCCGGAGGCTCCGCTACTGGAACCGGCCAAGAGAGAAGCCGAGAGGAGAAGGAGGCGTTTCCTCCTACAGGGAAGCTTCAGTCCCACACTGTTTTTAGGATGGGATTCTTGCTTTGAGGTACAGGCTGCTTTGAAGTCTTATAAAGGCTTCAAAGCACCTTCAGAGGGAGAGGACAAAAATGGGCAACTCCAGCTTTTAAATTCAGTCGGCCTTAATATAGTTCTGTAAAAACAAGGGGAATTTATCTTGTTTTGTCTCTAAATACACTGGGAGAAGAAAAAAAACCCTTCTCTCTGTTCCTGGTTTTACCAGGCAAAGCCAAATCCTCCTGAAATGAAAACCACCAGGGAAAGCTGCCTGTTTATCACACAAACCATCACAGCATCGGAGGCCTGCAAAAAACTGCAGTTCCTCCCCCACAAATCATGAGGTTGATACATCTGCTGGAGAAGTGGAGCCAATCTAAACCTTTGTTGATGTGACTAATAAGGTTAGATAACTGGATTTCTGGCAGATTAGTTTAACAGCAGCCAACCATTCCATTTGGAAGTTCTCTCCGGAAGCAGTGCTGGACAAGGATAATTGGTACTTGCATATAAAGGATATAAAGCAGCACATTACATCGACCCATTAAGCATCAAAGCTTGCCTAGGTACTGGTAATATTAAAAAAATCCCCCAAATTATATCTATTTCTATCACTTCAACACAAAAGAGACAAAAAAATGAGCAAGGAAGCCACAGACAGGGCAGCCCCACTTCAGTTCCTGAGGAAACCACGGAGCAGGATCTCATGGAAGCTTCTTCCAGGTACATAAAGGGCAAGAAGGTGACTGGAAAAAGCCAATATTTACATGAACACTTGGTGTTCCCCTTCAACGGGGCCTAAGTGTGCCCTGGATTGCACCAGCAAGAGCACAGCCAGAGGAGCAACAGGACTACTGCACTTGTTGAGCCACGGCTGGAATTCCGTGTCTGGCTCTGATTCATTGGCTGAGAGAGACCCTGACAAGCTGGAGATGGTCTAAAGGAGAGCTCCCAACATGGGCAGAGAGCTGCAGAACCTGGCCTCAAGAATGTTTGAGGGAATCGGGTTTGTTCAGCCCAGAGAAAACCCAGCTCAAACATTCCAACGCCCAAAAGGTGCTCAGAGAGGAGATGGAAGCAGCAACGGGCACAAGCTGATCCAAGGAAATTCCATCAGGAGATAAAAAGCAAAAAGTTTTAATCATAGAATGCTGGAATGGTTGCGGTCAGAAGGGACTTTATTTCATCCAAACCCCTGCCACAGGCAAGGCCACCTTCCACAGGCCAGGATTAAACACTGGAATAGCTCACCCAGAGAAGTGCTCAAACAACACTCACTGGAGATATTCCCAACTGAGCTTCACGTGGTCCCAGATAACCCAACCTAAGGCCCAGGTTACTTCCACAGGTCCCATCCAGCCTAGACTTTCCTTCAACCCCCTGCTTTTCCCAAGCCTGTGATCTTCATTCCCCAAAGGCCAACCTGAGATACTGAGCAAATGCAGAACTGCAAGATCCATGGATGGATTGATTATTCCTTGTCACATGTGGCTGTTCACTCCAAACCCACGGAAAAGAGGATTGTAACCTCTGCACTTGGCCTGTCAATGCTACAACCATAAAGAAACTACACTGCCACAGGAAATACGACATCAACTACAACCCCAGACATCTCTAACTTGAGGATGAGGCATTTTTCTCCTCAAACAGCAAAAAAAAAAAAAAACCCTAAGTGAAATATTTAAGACATTCATTTATTAAAATCACCCAACTATTCCGCACAAAGCAGGTTTCCTTCTGTCAGGAAAATTGAGGGCCATAAATTTAGCTATAAAGTTACCCTCGGATTTTTCATGATCTATATAATTGTACAAATAAAAAATGACAAGCAACAAAAGAGAGCATCTGACAGGGAACTGTTTAAATGGCATCCCAGCGAGCATTTCAATCTTTACAGTAGCACTGGAGTCAAACATAAGAACAAATGATTATGCAGTAATTGGATGAAGCCAAAATACAGTTCACAACCTCTCCACACACCATCCAGCACAAAACAAATCAAAGCAATAAAGCTGATGCCACTTCCCTTCCTTAAGTCTCCCCACGCAGATTCTCATTTACTTTGCCTACAGATTTATTAAGAGTTGGTTCTCAATAGCAGTTCACAAGAAAAGTATGGAAAAGGATAAGGTTTTTCATCCAAGAAAGAAAACTGCCAATATAAAGGGAAAAAAGCAAACAACACATGTCCAGCTTTATTGCAAAATTCACAAGGTCATATCCTGAACTGACAGAAATTTCACAGCGGGAAGGAGCTCCACTGGCTTAGCCCAAACCCCACCTGGCCTAACTTGTCTTAAACTCAAGCCATAAGCAAAGTTTCAAGGGAAGCAATGTCAAATGAATGATGTCAGGAAACCGCCTTTCACTCCACTTGTCTTGCAAAAGTTGAAGCTATCGGGAAAAGATGGTGTGTGCGTATCCAAATAGAATAAAAATGCTCCATTCCTGTTTGAGATTTTGCAGTGCCTGTAGAGCAAGAAGCAGCACTGACAGTGCTGGATCGTTTTTTGCCTCTTCAAAATCCATAAAATGGCAGAGAAAATCAAAATTGTAAGACAGTAGAGATGATAAATCCTTACAGGTTATACTTTTGCCACATTAGCAGGCTTCCTTTATGTCCAATTTATCTCAGGAGCAAGCTCCTTGTGTGAGTCACAGTGACAATTTAAGACATCTGTCTTTGCTCCTGTGCCATAACCAAAGGTTTCATTTACCACATGCAAATTTCTCCTTCAATAACCATCTCAAACCAACAGATGAAAACTGCACAGCCCCTCAGGAGTTACAGGAAATAAGCAAATCCATAATTATATTATTCCTTAGAAAAATGAGAGATAACAAAACTCCTTATGTTTTGTCAAAGAACAGCTAAATCTTCCTCACTTTAAACTTTAAAATGTCTGCAGCTCTCTGCTCACCCTCTGGAAGCTCCTGGTGGAGTGGAATTCACACTGCATCATATCGAAGAAGATTGGGATCGTGGCTTTCCGCAGCTCCGTCTCCGGGATCAGCGTCATTTCCAGGATAGGCCCCACCATTTCTGGGATGAACTTGATTTTATGCTGGCCTTCAGGGGAAAAGATGCATTGCAGAGTTAACGAACAGCCCCTGGCTTTGGTGGAAAACATAAAATTGTATCAATAAATCCTCGTGGAGCATAACAAAGCATGTTTTAATACCTGGCTCTGCTGAAACATCTTTTTATTTTTCTTATTTATTTGATGATGATGATGATCACCATCATCCTTATAATAATTATTATTATTAATTCCACAGGAGGGGAGGTAATGCATAAACCCAAATCAAGAGGAGCTGCTGAATCAGTCAGCACGCTGGGACTCGCCACATTTCCCACTACGAATGTTCCCACTCCAATTTCCAGGTGTCATTTTAAAACACAATGTGTGGCTGGCAGAGAGGGAGGCTAAAAGGCACATCACTTGTATTAACTTATTTAGACTCCTGTGTGAACAAAATGTTCTTGGTGTCAGTCTATCAACGTGTCACCACGAGTGCAGCCTAACAGAGCCTCGAGACATGAAAGCACAGCTCAGCCAGCCCACAATATGTCTCCTTTCCTCGGAGCTGAGCTGCCTGCAAAACCTGATTTCAGTTTGGCTTCCCAAGAGGAAGCTGCTCCTCCCCCTCTCCGGGCTCTGCTCCGCACAGGGAAGGGAAATTAAAGCTGAGCAGGAGTGTGGCACCTAATAAATACTGGACTAGGAAAAAAGAGCAGGTTACTGTTTATATTATTGCCTAAATGGGTGCAGAGTGTATGTGCTGCAAATTATCTGGTGAGTAAGTCCGTGGAAAAACCATCAGGATGCTTTGGGATGAAAGGGACTTCAAGAGCACCCCATGCCACCCCCTGCCATGGGCAGGGACACCTTCCACTATTCCAGGCTGCTCCAAGCCCCATCCAGCCTGGCCTTGGATGCTGCCAGGGATCCAGGGGCAGCCACAGCTTCTCTGGGAAATCTGTGCCGTGTTTTATCACCTCACTGTACAACGGTGCTGGAGCAGCAGAGCCCTGAGAGCTCCAGGCAGAAGTTTAGGAAACACAAATACATTTCTCCAACAGCAACAGGCTGGGATCCACTGGGACCTCAGGAGAGAACTGGAGATGTTCCTCACAAATGCCCTGCTAGGGATGTTTACAGCCAGGTTCAAACACTGTTTCTACACCCAGTATTGTGCTTCAGACCAGATTCTTTGGAGTCCAGCTAATTTAGAGAGCCCTCAGTTTCCTCCATTCCCCAGACTCGTTTCCCACTGTGGTTACCAGTGGTACAGGACAGAAACAGATTTCAACTCATTTTTATTCCACTGCACTACACCACCGTGACAGTAACCAGTGAAGTCTTTAATTGGTAGTTTCACTTTTGACCAGAACTAACATAAATCTCAACAAATGTAATCAAGAAAAATCCTTTACCACCAAAACACGCTCCCTTTTTTAGCGGATATATTTTAAGTTCCTTGATTTGGCAAACTCCTGAATCCTATTAGCATTAGCAATCGGATCAGGGCAAATTAATACTCAAGGAAAACGGCGACTTTGGGTGCTGCTGCAGTGCTGGGTGCTGCTCAGGAATATCAAGTGATAAGGCCCAAAGCTTCCCTCAGTCTCTCCTGCAAGGATTATTACGTTGGGCCTCTCAGGTGACGGATTCCTTGTGTTACGCCTGAAGAGTGTCAGAGCCAGTACTGCAGAAAACAAACAACGGTGACAAAAGCTGCTCGTCACGCGCTGATCGAACGCTGCAAGTTCTCCCTGGGCCACGGTGGGTTTTCCCATTGCCTCAAGCACACGAATTCCCTCAGAAGAGGAACATCTTTTGAACTTGAGACGTGAAAAATCCACAGAAGATTAGACTCTGATGCTGTTTGCTGCTCTCTGGGGGAAGCCCATGAGGTGGGAGCCCTGGGTGACGTCCATCCCACGCGCCTCGGGGGTGAGGGCGCACACGCACGGGTTTGCCGTGGCAGCCTGATCCTGGGAGGTGCTGGGCCGCTAGAGAAAGCATGGGAGCAAAGTAGGAAGGGAAACAATCCTCCCCTGGCCCCCCAGGGCATCCATCCCCCTGTCTGATATACAACCCAGCAAGGAATTCACCCTTTTCCTCTCCGCGGGAGCGTGGGAACTCCCACGCAGAGACTCCAAATGTGACAAGTCTGGAAGAACATTGAGGAGTCTCTTCTGAAAACCAACTTGTGCAGCTGCTTTAAGAACCACCACATGCAAAAAAAGCCACCTCTGAACATGCAAAAACTTCCCCTTGCAGTGCCTTGTGCCTGGCCGTGGGATGTGCTCACACAGCAGGAAGGGAGCTCATCACAAACCAAACCCAAGGTGCTCTCCTTGCTGGGTAACGCGTGATTTTCATTTCCCAGGCTCTTCTCGTTTCAATTTGGGCCACAAAAACCTCTGAGTAATTTGCCAGCAGCCTCCTCTGTTCCCTGGGCCGGCTGGGAACACGCCTGACTAATCCAGAGAGGGTGATGTGGAATGACTTCTATTTATGTAACGCCCAAAGTTCAGGGCTATTTTTACCCTTGGCCTTCCCTCCAATGACATCAACGGCCCTGTCAAGACACCTTTGGTGATGTCAAGCCCTGGGAGGGACGGTGGCAGCTCCCTGGAGGACTCCAGCAACCATTCCCCTTCACCTTGAAGAATTCCTCTTCTCCATCTCCCCCCAGCCGGTTCAGCCGTCACCGGTAACGGCGCTGCTCTCCGAGCGGCCTTTCCCTGGCCACCTTTCCCACCAGGATGTCGTCTGAACTGTCACTGCCATTCCTCTCACGCGGAACTGGGGGAGCCATTAACCACTGCACCCCTGTGCACGCGACCTCCTGCCAGGCTCCTGGGTTCTGTTTGCCAAAGTGCATCACAAAACGCTTTACAGCGCGTGGTTTTTGAGCTCCTGCATTTCCCAGACAGGCCACGGCCTGCTTTATGCTTGTTTGATACTTAATGTCTCAGCAAGGTTTAAAAAGCCCCAGTTTCAACGAAACGGTGGCTCAAAATAACACATTTGAAAGTTCAGGTTGTGGTATGGAAGGAAAAAAGCCTCTGAAGTGCTGTTCTGCACTAGAAATGTTCTTTTATTTTTTTTCCTACTCATAAAAATAGGAAGGGGTGACTACTGCGCCCCCCCCTGCATCAGAAACAGGCAGACAAGTAAAAACTTTAAAAAGTCTTATTTTACTATTTAATTTCAGAAAAAAAAAATTATACTTTGAAATGTGCATTATAGCTGGAGGACTGCCTTGTTCCCAGCTGGGGAGTTTTAACTCAGCAGGCACCGCGTGTTAATTGTGGTATTTAGAAACAAAACCTGATGAGACAAAATACTCATTTTTGAGGCTTTTCTATACCCTCTAATCCATAAAGCAAAAGTCAGGGTGGCTTGGTTTTACCACATCTCATGCAGAATGGCACAGACATAAAAATCCTGTGCTCAAGCATCTTCCAGAATCCTACCCTTTCACTTCTGATTTGGTTTCTGAACATACACAAGAATAATTCGATCAGTGCAGTGCAACTTCCAAGATAAAAGTGTCAGGCACCTCCCAATGGATTCCTGTGCAGTGGGAAGCCAGAATACCTTCTTAATTGATGCTGTGACATGGATGAGATTGGTGAGGAGCCGGAAGTTAAACATGATCCGTGAGTTTAACATGGACTCTCTGTGTCACAAAGAAGATGAGGAAAAGCAAGGTGCTGCTCAGGAGAAGCACAAAGGCTGCCTTGCACTGGGGTCCTGCCTCACATTTACCTTTCTCTCCCAGCTTTTCTTGGGAAGAGCAGCAATTTCTTGACTCCTTCCATGTGGGAGATTTTGGCTTTAATGATCCCATTAATGGATCTTAGAGAATCACAGACATTAGAGCTTAAGGAGGTCACAGAGGCATCTACCTGGATAATCTCCATTTATGAAAAATCCATTAAAAATAAAAGGCTTTCATGACAGCACAGAAAGAAATATTGAAGAAAACACTACCCCTTGTGCCAATCGATTCCCAAAACTCTGGGGGAAATTATTATCCTTGTTAATGGTGAGAAACTGAACCCTGGAGCAACTAAATAACCTGTAAAGAGCAGGAAGTGGCAGCAGCAGAAGTGAAAGGCACAATGCACTCCACAAAGCCCAGCCTGGACAAAACAACCTCAGTTAAGAACAGCTGGATGGAAAAGTCTACATCAAACTGTCTGCTTTCAGTCCAGGAAATCCTGGGAAAAGCTTAAGAATCCCTAAGAATTGAGGAGAGAAATATTAGTGAGGAGAAAAGGTGGCTGAGGGAGCTGGGAAAGGGGCTCAGCCTGGAGAAAAGGAGGCTCAGGGGGGACCTTGTGGCTCTGCACAAGTCCCTGACAGGAGGGGGCAGCCGGGGGGGGTCGGGCTCTGCTCCCAGGGAACAGGGACAGGAGGAGAGGGAACGGCCTCAGGCTGGGCCAGGGGAGGCTCGGGTTGGATATTGGGAAAATTTATTCAGCAAAAGTATTTTCAACCACTGGAAGGGGCTGCCCAGGGCAGGGGTGGAGTCTCCATGCCAAGAGGGATTTAAAATCCACGTGGATGCGGCCCTTGGGGACATGGAGCAATGGTGGCCTTGGCAGTGCTGCCTTGGACTTGACCTTTTCCAACCTCAACAATTCCATAACTCAGCGACTGTGGGCCTGGAAGAGGGAAGGATTTGGCTAATTACTCACCCAGAGGCTGCCAGCATCCCACGCTGGGCGATGCAGCAGCAGGCACGACACTGATTTTATTACCTGCCTGTCAAGTCACATCTCAGTCGTGCACTAAGCTCTAATCTGTTCTCCAGACACTTAATTCACCAAAGATGCTTCTAATAAAAAGTGAACTCAGCTGCTCTCTGAAGCCTTTTCTCATCATTCCAGCAGATAGGATGCAAATTCTGTGATATCAAATACTTATGAACCCTTGGCACTGCCTTCTCTTAGAGATGCCGGGCTTTTTTCAACTCTCAGCAACAACAGCTCAGCCAGAGATAGAAGTGAAGTGGCAAACGCATTTATTTCTGATCATTTAAGGAAGTTTTGATAAAACTCAGAAGAGCTGAGGTGCCTGTGCTGTTAAGCTCAGGAAAATGAAATCTGGCAGACGAGTACACTCAGGTCACAGTAAATACTCAGTTTGTCATGAAATTCAATCCCTGTACAGCCCAATTACACCCAGAGAGCAGCCCAGGCTGGAGAGAGGCAGAGATGCCTCATTTACCTACGAGCTCCAGGGAGCTCCAACTTCCCCGTCTTTACTGAGTCACTGATGCAGCCAGACAGGACTGAAAAGCAGAGTTTAAGCAGAATTTCCAGGCTGAGGTACTGAGAACCCTTGGACACATCCATTTTGCCACAGTCCCAGGTACTGCATCCTCAAGTGAGTAAATATAAATTGTGTGTGTGTATAGATATTTTTAAGGGGAAAAAAAACCCCACTGAAGAGGTATCACCACAACAATGGCTTTGTGCTTAGCAAGAGGCTGAAACCCACAAAAACCACACGACACATAAATATGAACAAGGTAACAAGTGCCTTCCCAGATGGTGAATTAAACATGCAGAGGTGGCTTGATTTCTTGAATCGCCTGGTTTTTAAAAGCTTTCTGCAGGCCTGCCTTTGTTTCAAGAGAAAGCAAGTTCATTTTAGAGAATCACGGGCTGGTTTGGGTTGGAAGGGACATCAAAGACCATTTTGTTCCACCCCCTGGAACACAGACCATAGACCAGGCTGCTCCAAGTCCCATCCAACCCGGCACTGAATTTTTCCAGGAATATCCCTCTAACTTGTTTTTATGGGAACACTGAAGGCACCCACATGCTCAGGATACTTACCCAGGTTGTACCACATGTCCCTGATCTCAAACCCAATCTGTCTCCTCATGTCCCCGTACCTCAAAAAGGAAAACAAAACCAGCATTAAAACCAAATAAACCTAAGACCTACGAGCAGAGAAATCTCATTTCAAAATCAGATTCACAGCATTCAAAAAGAGAAGAAATTGCAGAACAGGTTCTCAAATCAGACCCACCCAACTAAGATTACCTGGCTCACCCTCACCAGCTCAGCAATGCATCTGTACATGTCAAAATCTGGAGAAAAAGGGTTTCCAGCCTCAACAATTCCAACGTTCCATGGTCCCAGGCAGGGGTGGGAGCCCGTCCATCACCAGCCCTGCCCCAAAGCTGGTGGCACCAACACCTCCCATCTCCCATCAGGGTCTGTTTCCATTCCCCTCCCTCTCCACATGAACCCCAGGAAAGCTTTAATGAGTGGAAATCATCCTAATGCCTTCATTAATGATGGGATCAGAACCATAACGAGCTCCAAGGATGCATTTTGCTACATGGAATATTTGCAAGTTAAAGATCATTACTTAAATAACGAGATGAGCAAAACTGTAATATCTGGCAACTTGTGGGATTTCTGGGGGATAACAGTGAGACACCCTGTCATTAATATGGATTAAAGAGAATCTTCTGCATCATTAGGAATCTGTTATTATCTAATGCTTAAATGCAATGTTTAGCAAAACCTACAAATTACAATAATTAAATTTTAATTATTAAATATTTGACGTTTTAATTGAAATATACACTTAAAAAGATGGGTGAGTGTGATATTGAATTAACTGATTAATTATATCCCTTTTGACACAGAAGTGCCTTCACACAGCAATGAAAGTGCCTCCAGACCATGCATTTATTGCATCTTGAAGAATTTATTGTCTCCATTCCTGTCTCCAAAACCTGATTAAACTGAAAATAACAATTTGCAAATTCATTATAAACAAAGATTTACAATTTAGCAAACTTTATTAAGCAACCACTTCAAATGCCTTAATCTATTTACTTCTATTAGCAGTGAGAAATGCCTGTTGATTCCTTGAATTCCTTCAGTGAGAGAAACTGCTCTGTTTAACATAAAAATCACTCCAAGAAAATTTGTGCCCATGGTTCCCATCCTGACAAAGAGGGATTATCAGTCCACAAATGTATCTGACAGCAATTTCCAGCCCAATTACAGCTCAGCTGTTGGCTCTTTGCTCAGGTCAGGAGTCTGATCCCAACTAAAATGCTCACAGAAGTGCTCACTAACCCTGGGCAGAGAGAGCAAAGGGATTCTAAACTTAATTCAATAAAATTTACCTGCAACACCAGCTCAATTTCCTTAAACAAAATACACCTGGCTCTGCAATACCAGCTCAATTTCCTTAAAAAACCTTTATCTAGAATGTTATTTCTGGTATTTATAGCACAAGCCCCAAACCCTGAGCTCTGCTTGAGACCACTTTTCCACTGAACTTGTAAATATTCCTGTTTCATCAAGGAAGCCCCACGAGTCACAGGTAGAGCAGGTCCTACGGTGCTTCAAAATTCTCTTTCAAGGCTCAGGTAGAGCACGGCTTCCAAAGGAAACACCTCAAAACTCAGGAGGGAGTGGTGGAGTTCGCAGGGCCAAACTTGGCTCCTAAAGAAAGGGATGGGATGTGGAGCCCTTCCTGAATTTTCTGGTCAAACCCTAAAAGCCACACAAGCGAAAAGCCTTTAAAATTAAGTGGCTGCAGCAGTGATGAACTGGCCCCATTCTCGCTGGGATTTCTCTTATCCTAATAAGAGACAGAAAGGCCTGAATTGGGAAGGTGAAGGGATACAAAATGCATTTTCTCTCTCTCTCTCTAGATATATTTTATTTATTGTACACACCAGGAGCCTGAGCTGTGCTTGTGCAGGGAATCACAGCTTGGAAATTCCCCATTTTTGTGACCTCACTGGCTATGGGAACACCCTGCTTTTGTAGCTGCTCTTCCCAAATATTACACCACATAAAAAGAATCCACACACTCTGAAATCACAAAACTGGCTCTTTTCAGAGCTTGGTGTTTAGTTAAGTAATAATAAGGTCACTACTGTGGAACACCAATAAAAAGCAGGAGAAATATCAATGGGACAAGAGGAAAATGGCCTCAAGTTGTGCCAGGAGAGGTTAAATTGGAGAGTAGGAAAAATTTCCTCACTCCAAAGGTGGTCAGGCACTGGAATTGGTTGTTCAGGTGGAGTTCCCATCCCTGCAGGGATTTAAAAGCTGTAAGGATGTGGCACTTGGGGACATGGGGCAGTGGTGGCCTTGGTTAATGCTTGGACTCCATGATCTTTCCCACCCTTAATCAGTCTATTCAAACAAAATCTTCATGTTCCACTCTTATTTCCAGGCTTTTTTTCCCCTTTTGACAGCTTTGCTGTGGGATTCTGCCCAGCAGCAGGGTGGTTGGAGGCAGGGAATGTAATCCCTCAGAACCAGGAAAGCAGGCAAGGCTGCGCTTATCCCAAGCCATCCTTCAAGGACAGCCCAGTGGAAGCGGCTGGAGCGACCAAAATTCCCTCGAAAAGGCCCTCAGGGATTAAGCAACAAAGAGCAGACATAAAATGAGATTAGAAGAAGCACAAGTGATTTCAAAATGCAGTTTTACAACATGTTAACACTTCCGAGAACCTCGACTTCCTGAACATCCTGCAGGAGCAAACACTGTCTCCACCAGTAACGAATCGTGGAATTCAGATCTTGATGCCGGGGCAGAAACACACGCAACACCTGATGCATGTTTTTCAACCCAACCTTTCATTATCCCCTGACTGCATTTCAATTTGAATAGATTTAGCTAAGAAATTAAAGTGAAATTATGGCAATAGACCTCGAGTTCTTGGCCATGACTGAGATGACGAGCAGGACTTACTTGTTAAGGATTTTTGCTCTTTTAGCACTCGAAAAGTTCTCCAGTTGTAAAGATTCTTGCGTGAGAAAAGCAACAGCCAGGTGGAAGTAGTTGTTCCAGAGCTGAAAGCCCCCAAAATGACAAGAAGAGATTCCATTAATTCTCTGAAATGTTTCTCTGCACACCTACAAAACAACTTAAAAGTCTCTAAATTATGCACATAAATATTTAAAGGAGAAAAGAACAGACACCACAGAGATGGTGTTTCTTGATAAATTCTTAATACATCTCCTCGTTGCCTTTATGGTTCCAACAAATATTTCCCAGCTACAAACCCCAATTCTTCGTGTTTTGATGATTCCAGCAGCATCCCAACCCAAACCCCGCTGTGATTCCGTGATTCCATGACGAGACCCACAAGCCAGGAATGGATCACAACACCCGCTGAGCCTGGAACGGCTTAACTGGGATAACTGGGATTCGCAATGACGAATCAACCCACCAAAATCACGTGTTCAGGGCAGGAATTTATTACATGAATATCATTTATTCCATTAAAACTGGGAATTTTTCCTTACCTGTAACTCAAAGTTGGCTTGATCAAGGAATTTTTTGTTTAGCATATCTGCATACTGATTAATTGCTCGCAGGAAGACTCTGAAAGATCAAGAGAAAATTACATAATTACACACTCTGCTGGGGTACCTTTGTATATTTGGCATCCCAATTAGACACAAAATCCGAGTCTGTCTGGAAAGTGAAATGTGAGGCTGTTACTTGAAAAGCAGTGTGATCTCACCACTGGTAAGTGTACAGAATTCTATGCAGATGTTCTCCAAATTAATCAAGTAAATTAGCATATGCAGAAACAGAGGGAGTGTTTGGGATAAAATCACTTGTCTTTAAAATATCTTTCCATAATCAAGAGACCATTAAAAATTCAGTTTATTAGCACTATATATATACACATATATTTAAAGTTACAGTGTTGTATCTAACCCAGAGCTGCAACTGGTTGTATTGCAACTTTAGGGTCGAGATAAACACGTTTTTAAACACGAGACAAAAAAAAAAAAATCCACTTATGGCACAAGAGAAATGCTGCTGAAGGACAATCTTTAAAACATTGTTCACTGCTCTACTTGCAAAATGCTAATTCAGTACCCACTGTAGTTTATGGAGTTTCTAAAACGCTTCTTAAATTGCAAAAGGAGTTGGCCTGACAAGCTTGAAAGAGAAAACCAAATGGCACAGGAGAAGTAGGGCATTACATATTCATGGTGCTGAAAAATAAACATATTATTCCTTGGTAGCCTGATCTCCATTTTCAAAACAAACATGAGATTCCCCCTGCAAACTTGAAATTTATGCTGTGCAGCTGCCAGCTAATGCCCAGACAAATGAGCTTCTCTTTGGAGCAGGCTGGGGGAGAGATTTGTGTCTCCTCAGAGTCCCAAAAATGATGAAAACCCCTCCTGACATGTATTGGGTTTGTTTTTTCCCCACCCCAAAACCAATCTTGAAAAAGAAAGTTCACTACTGCAAATAAAAAAGGTTGATTTTCCTCCAGGCTGGCCAAGAAAAAGAAGAGCCAGAATTATTTCAAACAAACCAGCTAGAAAGGGTTGGTACTGAATTTAAGATACTTAACGATCTCTCCTGAAAAAAAAAAAATTAGTATTTAGCTGAAAGTTTGGTAGCCAAGAGAAACGAAACCTCCAGATAACACATGAGCAACGTGATGGCAGGAGACATTACTTATATATATTTATTTATTTCTATATGGGCAACACGTTGCCAAGAGATTATTGATGTACATATTGATGTATTTATACGAATGGGTAAAGGCAGCAGGACGCTGAGAGAGGTTATTTATTTATTTACATAATCAAATAAATTAATAAAGGAAAAAAAATGATGCCACTGGGATGTATCTGTAGTATAAGGTCAGATCATCCCCACAGCAGAATTACGGAGGAGAAAGAAAGGATCCAAATGGGAAAATTAAACTTAAATTCCGAAAGGAAAATACAGAAAAAACATTAAAATAGGAAGGTATATATAAAATACAAGCAAATATACAGAAAAATCAAGTACATACATACATGCAGGTGTGTTTTGTAATGTTATTCTTCAGAACTAAGATGAAAGAGGCATCTCTGCACTTGCACCCAAGGAGGGATCTCAGCACTTCAGCCCACATTCAGCATCTTTGCCAGTGTTTTGGGAAAGCAGCTCATTAGGAGATTTTATACATGAGCCGAACCCAGCACACAAATTAACACCTTGCCCTGCTCCAAAATTGATGTGTTTGAGATCTGTGATTCAACTGCTGAGCTGCAGCACACGCTAAGATTGGAACCCAAGTTATCTGTGTGATCAGGCAACCACCAGTTTTATCCTCTGCCTTATCCCTGCTTTGCTTTGTGCTTCTGAAGGCTGAGAATACAATGGGATCTGTAAATCTTCCCCCCAGAATTCGCAATTCAACGTGGTACAGGGGCCATCCAAGGCTGCTTCCCTCATGGAGATAAAAATGGTTCCAACTCAGCCAGGATTGTGCCTCCAACTTAATTACGCTGCCTCCAGACATCACTGTAATGTATTCAATCTATTCCATCTAATTAAGCTTTGGCACAACCTCATTACTTCATATACCATTATTTTTCTTTAAATTGTAACTCTCATTTTTCCCTTCTATTAATTCCAGGGAATACCAACAAAGAACAAATAACACAAATTCTGCTGTATTTGCCACCGAGAGCACAGAACATGTGTTCAACTGGAGCTGGAATTAAGCAACCCTTGGGCATCAGGGGGGTTTAGGAAGCCAGGAATTCCTCCAATATTCCATAAAGGGACATCCCAAAGGAGAGATGGAGAGATTTAATGTTGATTTTTGAATTATTCAAATCCCAATTTATTTTTGATTTCATTTGATCAATCCTTCTGTGCCTGGATAAAACACTTCCTAACATGGGTCAGTGGAGAAATCCCAGTGACAGTCAACAGAACATCATCATTATTAATTATTATTATTACTATTACTATTATTTTTACTTCTTCTGCTCCTCCTCCCCTTAGTACTATTATTTTTACAGTCTATCTTCATTTGCAAATCAAATGTCATGGCAAACCTCACAGCATTTTTCAGGATATTTTAGCACCTCCAGTGCCAAGAGCAACAGAAAAATTAAGAAGATTTTTATCTGATGAAGTTAATTAAAAAAAAAAAAAAAAAGTTAAAATATTGGCAATAAGAAGTAGCAAGTTGCAAGATCACTACTCTGAAGAGAGAATTTCAATAGAAAAAAATTGTGCTGGATGAATTCTTGGCTGTAACCTGGGAAATGCTTTGTTATCACTTGGGAAGTTGCTGCAACTCATGAATATAAAAATGGCTCAGGTTTATGCCCAAATAAAAACTGAAAGAGGAAGCAGAAATATTTTATCATTCCAGGTGTTAGTTAAATCCTCCTCCCTTCTCCAAAGCAGGTCCTGACAATTTTCAGTAACTTCGCTGTCAAAAGTTAGAGAAAATGGAAAATGGAGCGAGAAGTGGCTCTTCAGAATAAGTGGAATTAACCCAAAAGCAGCAGCTCTGTACTGAAGAAGAAAGAAATCGGCTGCTGGAACACTCTCAAGGATAAAAGGTGGACTTGGACATCACCGGACCAAGAGACAAATAATCAGAACCCTCAGATGGAGAGCATCCCTTGCAGTGCCAGCCCTTATCTCGCTGTAATTAATAACGAAGATTGGCTCCCAGTTGTGTGTGCATAAAAAGAAGTGCTCTTCTTGAAATCCACTTTCAATGAACAAAAGAATTTATTATCCATGTCAGGAAGAGGCACGGAAGTTAAACTTTGAAAAAGGGAGAAGTTCAGAGCCTGGAACCCAGCACAATGGACTCTGCTGCCGTATAAGACAACAAAACCTAATCCGAATGTATTGGGAAAGATTTGTGAGACAAAAGACTTTATCAACCCAATTAAAAGAAGGAAATTAACATTTCCCGTGCTGTGATTGGAATAGAAAGAATATGATTACAGAAGGAAGTCACTTCAGGGTATGGGGAAGAAAGAAGGGCATAAAAAACTACCAAAGAACAAAGTCAACACCCTGGACAGAGGAGGTTTGTGTGTGAGCCCTGGGGATGGGGGTGGCTCCAAGGGCATCCACAGATTTCTGTTGTCTCTTCTGTTGTAGTTTGACCCTCTGAGGCAGGGACTGTCCTCTTATTCTGTGTTTAGAGACCTTCCACAGACCAGAATCAGAATCATTTCGGCTGGAAGAGACCTTAAAACTCATCCAGGGCCACCCCTGCCACGGGCAGGGACACCTTCCACTGTCCCAGGCTGCTCCAAGCCCCGTCCAGCCTGGCCTTGGGCACTGCCAGGGATCCAGGGGCAGCCACAGCTTCTCTGGGCACCCTGTGCCAGGGCCTGCCCACCCTCCCAGGGAACAATTCCTTCCCAATATCCCATCCAGCCCTGCCCTCTGACAGTGGGAAGCCATTCCCCCTTTTTCCTGTCACTGCATCCCTTGTCCCAAGTCTCTCTCCAGCTCTCCTGGAGCCCCTGAGAGAGGCTTTAAGGTCTCCCCAAAGCTTTCTTCTGTCACCAGGATTGTTGGTACCTGGGCAGACACCTCTATCAGTTCCCCATGACCCAGCAGGAACAGTGAGCTGCCACCACCTTTTGATCTCCACATAAAAGTACGGCTGAGAGCTCAGGTGAGAGAAGCCAGGGAAAAGGAGATGGAGGAAACCACGGCAGAGGTCAGCATCAGGAAACACAGGTCACAAAAAGCAGAAGTTCTCAAAAAACCAACCCAAAAGCCAGGTTACCAAATCTCAGGGAGCTGCTTGGGTACATCCTCCTTGCCCTGCCTTAAGCAGGACTAATTTCTTCAGTAATTTCTCCCCATTTATGGCTCTCCCTCCAGAGTTCATCCATCCAGGAACATGCTGCTGGTTCAGGAACTACCTTCAATTGCAACTCTTGACTTGTGGGAATGCTTCCTGTTATTGATTATTACTCACTTCCACTAGGCCCACAGGTGCTTAACCGGTTTGTGGATGCAGAGATTGCTTCACCAAACGGAGCAAAAATTAATGGTTTGATTCTGGAGTTTTCCAAAAGGTCCTTTTTTCCCTCCAAACAACCTCTCTGCCTCCAGGAGGCTGGGAACATACATCAAATCCTGACTTCCAGTGGCAATTGTAAATGAAGGAGGGACAGAGGGATTTGATTTATAAATGGAACAGCAGTAACTGTGCCAAAAAAGTCACTTTTTTTTAGCTCTTTCTCAGGTTCAGTCGCTTTTTATTTCTCCATTCTCCCTCCTAATTAGTCAAGTGCCCTGATTTGCTCATGTTTAAAAAGATTCTGCGCCCCCTTTCCTCTCACTCAGCCTCTCCCATGGTTGGAAGCTCCAGGAGCTGAGGAGAGCTGGGTGCAGGATGCTCAGCACACCTCTCCCCGCAGGTAACACACATCCAACCGCCTCTGCAGAAACGCTGCTCCGGAGAAATCATCTACAGAGAAATATTTAAAAAGTGGCAATATTTTTACAGCCGATGCCATTTTACACGTTGTTTAGTTAGCTCCAGTACCCAGGGATTTGGATTTACACTGTGAGTGTTTATGCAAAATATTCCTGACAGGAAAATAAGAAACAATGCAAAACAGGAATGTCCTCCCCACCATTTTTCCTTAAGCAAACACCAAAAAAAGAAGAAAAAAAACCGAACAAATGACTTCCTTAATGGCAGAATCATCATCTAAACAAGAATACACAGACACAGCTTAAAATAATTTCGGTTTAGCTGATAATTCGATAAAAGAGAGGGAATTTGGAGTGAGGTTCTAAAAGGCACTATTATGATGTCATTTCAGTTAATTTAGATGGAAGGATAATGAATGCTTTATTCCAGCTCATCACATCCTGCACATCATCATGCTCTCCGTGCCTGAGCTCCTGCTTCTCTGGGAGACAAATTCCGTGTGCTCAGATGAGACAGACTCCTCTTCTCTTGTCAGGCTGTGCGGGAAACAACAGCCCCAGAGCTGGAAATCCCAGAGCAGAACCCAAATGCTCAGGGAGGCACGAACAGCACAGCAAAGTCCTCACCTCAAACACCTCCACTGCCTCTGCAAAGCCTCCCTCTTGCAAAGCACGGCTTTGAACAGCTTTGTTCTTAATCAGGAATTAAAAAAGACATTTACCCTGGTATTCAACCTAATCCTCCCCTGGCCCAGCCTGAGGCCGTTCCCTCTCCTCCTGTCCCTGTTCCCTGGGAGCAGAGCCCGACCCCCCCCGGCTGCCCCCTCCTGTCAGGGAGTTGTGCAGAGCCACAAGGTCCCCCCTGAGCCTCCTTTTCTCCAGGCTGAGCCCCTTTCCCAGCTCCCTCAGCCGCTCCTGGGGCTCCAGACTCTTCCCCAGCTCCGTTCCCTGCCCTGGACACGCTCCAGCCCCTCCACGTCTGTCTTGTTGAGAAGGGTCCAAAACCACCCTGAGAACCTGAGGTGCCTCACCAGTGTCTCACCATAAAAGAAACTCGAAGTCATTTAAATGACTCAGCCTGAAGGTATCCTTGCATCTCCCCCATTTTTCTCCTTTCCCAAATTTTCTCTCTTTTCTTTCCCTCTCCACCTGCATTTGCACCTCCAGGCCTGCCAGCTGCCCACCACCACCGATGGTTTCCAAAATTAATTTCATTTAACACGTCTCTATGTTTACAGAGCCCTGCCCAGCCCACTTCTTCCTCTTAAAAAACATTTTTAAAGGGTTTAAAAGATTCCTTGCAACATCCTCTAATTCAGCAGCCTAAAGAGCAGTCAAAACTTGGGAAAAAAAAGAAAAAAAAAAAAAAAGAAACTAAATCCTTGATCATTTGCTGCCTTTTGAATTACAATTCCTGGGCTGAGGATGATAATAGCAGCGAGTAATCCCAGAGAAGACTTGCTACTAAATACCCACATTAGCATAATCTCCTCATAATGCCTGCTCCACACCAGCACAGGTGCTCCATGTCACTTTATTAACCTATTTTCTAACAAATACTTCAGCCCCGGCTTTAGCACATTATCTCTAATCACTGACAGCTCTCCCCTCATTTGTATTCCGGGCCGGGCGTCCTCGAAAACAAAGGGGACAGATGAATGAAAAATAACTGAGTTACAAAACGCTGAAGGACAAACTTGTGGGCTGACTACCAATACCCAGGGCCCTGCAAGAGGCACAATGGATTCTTCTTCCAAGGTGCCTCCGGAGCAGTTGCTCAGGGCTGTGTCCAGGTGGGGTTTGAGTCTCTCCAAGGGTTGGGATCAGCTCGGATAACCATGGATCTGACTGCTCTCACTCTCCTCCTCCTTTCTTGACTACGTGTCCGAGGCCTCCGCTGTGTTTTTTGGATGACTTTGAGCGCAGGAAAGAAGAAGCTTCAGCCTTCTATCCTCTTTCCCAAGGCGACCTTGCCTCCTGGAATTTTATCTAAGGTACAACTCCATGGATAGAACCGTTCGTACTCAATTTTAGCACCTGGAGAATTTTATGGCAGAGTAATAAAAGCTTGGAAATCGTGTTTTCTAATGGAAATGCTAGCAGACAATTTCATTTAGGAGCTTTCAGCTAAGGCTACAATGCTGGCAAAGTAGCATCTCTTGCAAGTGGACAGCGTTACTGCTCCTCCACTCAGAAGTTAATATTCCAAAGGAAGCAGACTTGCTGAATTCCAGGAGACTTTCTATTGGGGCAGTTGGCAAAAATCTCACAGCATTTAAATTTGTCATTTAAAACAAATGTAATTTGTTGTAGTGCTGCTGGAAGGGATCTCTGCCATCAGGTGAGTTATTAAACAAGCATTTCATTGGAGTGCAATGCTCCATAAAATGCAGAAAGCCTTTGCTGGGAACAGAAATCATCACCTTCCCCTCTGGAAACATCAGAGAATCCCAGACTGGTTTGAGTGGGAAGGGACCTCAAAGAACACCTTGCTCCAAAATCCTCCTGCCATGGGCAGGGACACCTCCCACTGTCCCAGGCTGCTCCAAGCCCCGTCCAACCTGGCCTTGGGCACTTCCAGGGATCCAGAGTCAGCCACAGCTTCTCTGTGCCAGGGCCTCTCCACCCAACTTGTCACCTCAGTTCTCGTTCTGATTTGATTTTACCTGGGAATTCAGCCACTTTTTGCAGTGGTAAAAATCAATAAAGCAGAAGACTTTGCTTCCCTGTAGCGCTGCTTTTCACACAAACTTTCAGTCTGGAAAGAGAAATAATTCCAAGAGAAGTAATTCATGGAAAGGTTGGGACAGGACATCACAGGCAAATTCTCCTGCAAAGCATGGAAGTTCTGGCTGAATTTGGCAAAATGTTTTCAAACACTTGACAGTGCCTCGAGGTTTGCAGCAGGGGAACCTCCCTTGCTCTGTGCTGACAGCTCTGGCCTCTGCTCCTTCCCCATTTCCATGGATACTGGAGGTGATTAAGGCCACTTTAGCTACTTATGGATAAATCAATAGCATCGATCTGCTACATTTCAAATTATTTGGCATTCTCATCCATCTTGCCATCAACTGGGAAGACAATTGCAGCCGGCTGAACAAACGTTGTGATGTTGTTTGGAGAAGAAGCTCCATTTTTTCCTGCAGGTATTTAATTTATCAAATCCCACCAGAGAACAGCAATGAGGAAAAAAGAAAGCAACCTGCAGATGGTGTCCAAAGGTTGGGTTATCACCTCTTCAGTGCTGGGGTCCCCAGTCAGGTGTGTTTAGAAATTCCATTTGCTGGAGTTTTCCCCGAAATGTGAAGTTCATTCTGATGGCAGAAACTTTCCACGGGAGCTGAATTATCCCTACACCTTACCACGACTTTTATTTTCTAATACGAGCAACCACAAGCACAGAGACGCTGCCCAGAAGAGCTGAACCTGCACAAAACTGAGCTCCATCTCCCCAGCAGACACACGCAAGCGGAGACGCCCTGGGAAGAGGTGAAGATGTGATTTCTTGTAAGAGATGAGCGGGATAAACGCAGCAGCTGCTCCGCTCGGCTGTGCCACGGCTGCTCACGCGGCTGACAGCTTTGTGAGGGGAACGCTAATGCTGGCAATGGGAAAAAAAAACTTGCTGGAGCTTTAGGTAAGCCTGTGTTTGATCCAAAGGGTGGCTCTCAGATATTAAAGTGACACGAAACGTTTTAGGGAGGCAGTGGGGTGTGTGAAGGAGGGAGCCAAGCGAGACGGGAGCGGCGCTCGCCGCCTGTGCCGCTCCTGCCCGCCTCACCCAGCTATTAACCTTTGCACAAGATCCCTGCTTTGCTGTTCTTCCCGGCTCTCCCTCAGCATCCTGCCTGATCCTTGGAGCAGTGAGACAGGAGTGGAATAAATGCTTCACCAGGATGCTTCAAACCTGCCAGCAACAGGAATCCTGCCAGTGACAGGAATGCCCCCAGCACGATGGGAGCCCGGCCCTTCCGTGGTTCTGAGCAGGATTTCTGGCTCGTGTGGGAAGGGTTAAATCATCCTACACAGAGCCACTGCACACTGAAACAGTCCCAGACGATCCAGCACAAAAATCAGCCTTGCAGGGCACCTAACACCATTAACAAGGTGGGGTTTTTCTGTTCCAGGGGGACTGCAGGGCAGCAGAGGGACATTCCCAACACCACAAGCAGATCCATTTGCAGCCTTTAAGCAAGGATCACACCAAGGTCTGGGGGGCTGTAGTGCAGCCTCTGGATGGGCTCAAGGCCAGGGAGGACTCAGTGATGGCCTGGACATGCCAATCCTTCCCGGAATTTTCCAGCTGGGGATTTGTTTGTGCCTGGTGAAATCAAAGCCTGAGGCAAACACAGTCGGGGTCACAAAAACACGGCCAAGTGTGTCAATGGGACAAAGGCTTGGAGGAAAAGTGGTTTATATTAAACAAGTCATGCAATATAACTGTGGATGTAAATCCTTCCCTGGGAGGGTGGGCAGACCCTGGATCCCTGGCAGTGCCCAAGGCCAGGCTGGACATTGGGGCTTGGAGCAGCCTGGGACAGTGGAAGGTGTCCCACCCATGGCAGGGGTGGGATGGGACGGGCTTTGAGGTCCCTTCCAACCCAAACCATTCTGGGATTCTATGAAATCGGGTTCTCTGCCATTTCTTTTATGCAATACTTTAATTTCACTCCCTCTGCTAATCCCAAGAAAGCTCTTTAAGCTACTAAATTATGCTGCACGGATAAACGACTTTTAAAACTACAGGAAATTCTCTGGCTTTGGAAATACAAACAGTGCTTTAGAGCACCACAAGACTAAAATTTGATTTCTGACAGGTGAGTTTGAGACACTGCAATAACCTCCAGGCACAGCTGACCTTGGGTGAATCCTCACCTTCCCAAGGCAGAACCATGGAAAAGTTTGCTTTAATGTGGACACAGCAGTAAGTGAATCTCCAATACTTTGGAAGGCCTGTTTGCTTGGAATTTGGGAACTACCCTTGCTTGGGAAGCTCCTGACTCCAGCAGCATTGCTGGATACCAGCACGCGGGAGCACCATCAATCCCACAGTGCACACGGGGTGATGCAGTGCCAGGGAAGTTAATTCCAGCACGGGAATGTATTCCTGAGCCTCACAAGGACAAGACAACCAGGCAGTCCCTTCACACAAATCAATGCCCCCGGCCTGGTTCTCCCTCACTGGGGCAAAGCAGAGTTGGGCACAAGGCCCAGATAACATTTCTGCACCATTTCTGCTCCTTTTATGTTCTCCCCTGGCCTGAATTCCACAGTTTGGCTCTCTCTGGATGGATCATTTATAATGCCAATGGCACTGAAAGCCAGCAGCTTCTCTGGGAGTAGACTGCAATTATCTGATGGGCTCATAGAAGCAAAAAAACCTAAGTGGGGAAAAATTCAGATTAGTCCCGATAGGAGATTTTCTCACCCAGAAAACACAACCAAACCAAACGTTCCTATGGATTTTTTTCACCCAATGCTCATGGATGCAAAGCCATCCTCATTTTATAGGATTGTACGGCACAATCCCAGAATGGTCGGGGTTGGAAGGGATCGGGAAGATCATCCCATCCCATTCCACAGCCCAGGCTGCTCCAAGCTCACCATTCCAGGATGTCTGTGCCATGGATTCTCACTAAACCAACACACAATTCCTTCATCCTTGGCCTGAGTGAGGTTTGAACAACAGCGTCCATGTGGGATGGGCAGCACTGCCCGGTCACTGAAAATTCAGGATATCAGGAGAGCAGGGACTAACAAAGCTGGGAATGAGCTGAGCGGGGTGCAGGGACGAACACCGGGACGCAGAGGGATGCTGGCACCCAATGACTCATGAAGGGCAAGGAAAAATCTGCTTTTCCAATGGATATTGATGCTTGTGCAGAGCAGAGGTGCCAGAATTTTCAGCTCCATCTGCAGCAGATATTATGGAAAGCCTGGCACCAGCCAGGAGTGATCTAGGCCAGCACTGATCAATGGGATCAAAGGTTTATATAAGGTAAAAAGCACCAATTCCTGGAGTTTTTCCAGCGAAATTAAAAGCAGAATGGCACACACGCAGGTTGTCCAGATTTTAAGTAACTCCATCTTTAACATCAGCAATATCCAAACATTGATCCCTGAAAATTGATCCCAAAGGACACTAAAAGTGGCAGCACAAAACCTGGGATAGAATTTACAGTGTTACAATGCAAAGCTTTAGTGTTACATGAGCCACACAGAAGCCTTCAAAAAGCTTTTGCTTTTGATCACACCCAGAGGCCAAAGAGGTTTGAGAGTCACTGCTGAAGAATTAGGGATTGACAAATTCAGAAATGAGCTTTTTCTTTCTGGTTCTCAGTTGAAAACAGTACTTAAAAAAAACCCCCATGCAGTAAGTGTTTCACAAATTATAGCAAAATATTTCATTTGTCTACTTTCTTTCCCCAAAAGTGTCATCTGAGATATTTTTTCTCCGTATTTTAAGAACTTTTTCCTTTTCTCTCAGTTTTTTAGAAATAGTTGCCTCTCCCCCTTGCTGTTTAGGTTGAGTCATTTAACTTTTACTGAGGAAAACAGTGAAAGATTTTTTTATTATCCTTTCTTTTTATCCAATCTGTAACCACCTTAATATTAATTTAGCTGTATTTGAATTGGGAAAGTCTCACTTTATTCATATTTAAAAGTCAGATGCTTCTTCTGCCTCCCACACAGCATTTAATGGTGCAAATGGGCCTCGAAAATTGTGATTTAGTCCAAGGCATGAGAGAATCAGATGATGACACCACTCCAATGCTGTTCCTATAATAAGGAATATGCTCATTTAGGTGACGTTCACAAGAAAATATTTAATATTTTAATACATAATATTTTTATTCCCAATGCATCATCAAATCTTTAAGAGCCAAATACCACTAAAAAGGGAGAAACAGAGACTTGTGCAGAGACCTCCTGCGACTGAACCCTTCAAGTGCTGACATTCTCATCAGAAATTCCCTCATTTCCTTCAGGAAAGTTCACAAACGCTGCTCAGAGCCTCTCACCTCTGGTGGAATGAGCAAACAGAACTAATCTGCTTTTCATCAACAATTCAGGCCACAAGCCCTCATTAAAAATACTCCCATTAAAAACCCAACGTTACAGCCCAGCTACAAATAACTGTGATTTTCTCTGTGCCACCCTGGGATAATTCACTTGTAGAGAAACACAAAGGCAGAATTAAAACCAGCTCGTGGTCCAAATTAACCCTCCATGTATTATTTCTGCAAGACACCACCTTAATTGCTATTATGCATTCAGGGACCAACAGGACACTTTGTTCTTAATTTGTACACAGTAAAACAAATGGGTTTTAAATGAATCAAAAAAGTAAATATTAGTCTGTGACAAACCTTAATTACGGGGTGGTCACAGCTGTTTAAACTGACTCCTGCTAGGGAATTTCAGGTGATGGCAAACACAGATTTTTTTGGGAAGCTGCTTTGGACAGCACATGGAGTTGGGGGGGGTCACTTGGTTTCTTTCAGAATTCCTTTAAAACACATTTCTAGGGACAGGTTTGGAAATCACGACAACATTTTAGCACCTTGCTTTGCCTAAATTAATGACGACAGCAGCAGGAACAGCACTTGGCCAGTGAGATGTGGCACCTGGGGACATGGGGCAGTGGTGGCCTTGGCAGTGCTGGGGGAATTGGACTCGATGGTCTTGGAGGGCTTTTCCAACCTAAACAATTCCATGACTCTACAAATAATCTCGGACTTACTCCTGCTCCAGCCCTGCACGGAGCCAGGGAAACGCAGCAAAGACGAATAAAAAATCATGGAATGATGATGGCTGGGAAAGCCTTCAAGATCATGGAGCCCAACCATTCCCTCAGCACTGCCAAGGCCACCCCTGACCCATGGCCCCAGGGGCCACATCCACACATTTATTGAGCACTTCAAGGGATGGGGACTCCACCCCTGCCCTGGGCAGCTGTGCCAGGGCTGGACAGCCCTTTCCATGAGGAAATTGTTCCCAATATCCAACCCGAGCCTCCCCTGGCCCAGCCCGAGGCCGTTCCCTCTCCTCCTGTCCCTGTTCCCTGGGAGCAGAGCCCGACCCCCCCCGGCTGCCTCCTCCTGTCAGGGAGTTGTGCAGAGCCACAAGGGCCCCCCTGAGCCTCCTTTTCTCCAGGCTGAGCCCCTTTCCCAGCTCCCTCAGGAATTCTCCAGCCCCTTCCCAGCTCTGTTCCCTTCCCTGGACACGCTCCAGCCCCTCACTGTCCCTCCTGCAGTGCTGGGATGCCCCAGCAGGCGAGGGCAGAGGTCTGGCAGAGCTGGAACTCGCAGGGTGTCGAATGTCTTTGAGATAGAAACGTTTTGTGCTGACCCCATTTTGTAGATGAGAAGATGCCACTGAGCAGCCAGCGACCTCCCATGTTAAAAGCTCTGCCTTTATGTCATGCAAGGCCAATTTTTGATTTTCCTACTCAATAAAGGCAACGTGCCCCTAGGTGAAACCTGTAAATAACAAATCCAAGCAGAACTGGTGTTAATCCTTGAGCAGGAAAATGCTGCCATGATGATGTACAAACAAAATACAGGGTGGGAGTGTTTTATCTCCTGTTTGGTTTTAGAGAATAAATAAAACTCCGCTCATTCAGCTGGAACTGCAAAGGTAATTTCACTGCTGCCTCTGACAAGTGAAACTTCATTTTCTCCTTTAAGAAGTCTCAGCACCCACAGGAGCGGGATCGATCAGGGTGAGAAGCAAAGCTGTGCTTCCCTTCCTCCTCTCCAGCTGAATCCAATATTTTCTCCTTTTATGTGCAGGGCAGTCAATGGACACGGCACTGCCCAGAGAGGATTATCTGACTCAGCAGCAGGAGGGCAGGACAAACACACGGGAAACTCCTCATCCCAGGGGAATATCATCCAAAACCTGGTGGGCCTGGGCTGACAAGTCCCACGTGTGAGGACTCTGCTGACCGTAAAATCGGGGAATTCCAGAATGGTTTGGGCTGGAAGGGACTTTAAAGATCTTCTCATTCCCCCCCCTGCCACAGGCAGGGACACCTCCCCCTGTCCCAGGCTGCTCCAAGCCCTGTCCAGCCTGGCCTTGGGCACTTCCAGGGATCCAGGGGCAGCCACAGCTGCTCTGGGCACCCTGTGCCAGGGCCTGCCCACCCTGACAGGGAACAATTCCTTCCCAATATCCCATCCAACCCTGCCCTCTGGCAGTGCAAAGCCATTCCCTGTGTCCTGTCCCATTCCTTGTCCCAAGCCCCTCTCCAGCTCTCCTGGAACCCCTTTAGGGTCCAGAATTGGCTCGAAGGTCTTCTTGGAGCCTTTTCCTCTCCAGGGTGAATACTGATCCTTCCTGACCCCCATCTTTCTGCTGGAGGTTATCACTTCCCAAATATTGCTGCAGAAAAGGACCTGTGCAAACATCCCCCCACTGCATTCAGGGAAAAAGAGCTCAGATGGATTTGTGTGACTCAAACCAACCGAGGTAACCCAGCTGATTTTGACCAGTTGATCTGGTGAACCCCTCTGCTGGGAGCTCCAGCAGCTCTGAACCTTCCTAAAGCCTTGTTCAGATTTAAACTTGGAAAAAAACAACCCTTGGAACAATAAAGCCTTTGGAGTGTGGGTTAGAGAGTCAAGGATAATAAAGCCAGGCTCATCTAAACCTTCTGCAGAACTGGTGTTGCTCCTAATTGGGATGGATGTGCTTTGCCATGTAAGAGCTGGGTAAGGACTGGGTTGCTAAAACACAGGTTTATGGGATCCATCCTATAAATTGACGGATCAGGAACGTGTCTTGCATTATCACACTACCCCAAGAATTGGAGTGTTTTGCATGTAAAGCTTCAGTGCTAATAACACTGTGCCAAATTAGTGGGAATGAATAGATGCCGAGTAAATAATCCCATTTTGCTGTTAGCTCCTGACAGATCTGTTGATAGGAAACAACCTCTCTATCTGTTTACATCAGGATAATTTGATAACCCATCTGTACCAGTGAAACTGCAGATTCTGTAAACACGGAGGCCGAGTGATTTGTAACGGGGGCAGGATGTAGGAACCACTCTCCTAAAGTGTTTTTTAAATTGCTTTGCTCGCAGTACAGAGTTTGCCATAAAGAATGGCCCTCTCATTGTGAAATTTCCCAGCCTCTGGAGTGGTCCTGGAGCTGAGGAAGGGACAGGCTGATGATTTAAGACTATTTAATGCCCCGCTTGTTGTGGAACAGAGAGCTGGAGACCTTCCTGCTCTAGCAGAACACAGCACTGCAGTTCCTTAATGCCCAGGACTGGGAAACTGATTTATCACCTATTAGGTCTTATTAGATCCCATTCAGTAGGAAAAATGAACTGCTGGAGCTGGATGGCAGAAAATTAATTTGAAATAAATGTTACAGAGTCGAGCTTCTTCTGCTCTCCTCTTCAAGTCTCCGTGGCTGGGGTTTCCCAGGTTGGATGTGGGTCCTTGCAGAGAGGCACACCGTGATCATTTCACACATTTATAGTTTAGATTTTAAAAAAACCCAACATATACAGTGCTCTCCTTGAATATCACCTTCATGGAGGGCAGGGGAAGGGCAGCTCTCCAGCTGTGCCAGGGTATGGGATCCCCTGGGGAGGGGGCTCAAGAGGAGGGGTCTATTTCTTCCAAAAGCACTTTTTCCCCAGGAAAAGCCGTGAGGAGCCTTTGCAGAGCTTTCCCCACAGTTTCAGTTTCAGTTTTATGGGTTTTAACCTATTGTTTAAAACTGGAAGAATGGCTTTGCCCTGCCAGAGGCCAGGGACAGATGGGATATTGGGAAGGAATTGTTCCCTGGGAGGGGGGGGAGGCCCTGGCACAGGGTGCCCAGAGAAGCTGTGGCTGCCCCTGGATCCCTGGCAGTGCCCAAGGCCAGGCTGGACATTGGGGCTTGGAGCAGCCTGGGACAGTGGAAGGTGTCCCTGCCCGTGGCAGGGGTGGAATGGGATGAAATCCCCTCCAGCCCAAACCATTCCATAATTCTCTGACAATTCCATGAGCATCAAGGTTAAACTCCCCAAAAGTACACAACCCTATGGGTTCTTTGGGGTGGATATCTGCCTACACCTTGCTGACCCTAAAAAACTAAGTATTACATCAATCTTCCTTAATTTTGCATATAATTTTGAATAATTCTTCAGCTTTTGCACCCAAGATGTGAACTGTGCTGTCTCAGCAGAGATACGGGTTAATATTCCCAGGAAAATGCACAAGCTATCAAACATTTCATGTGAAAATAATCTATGAGCTGACTTCTATTGTTCACTGCTGGTTGTTCCCTGCATGGGCACAGGCAAATCACTTAATTCCTCCATGAATCAACTCGAACATCTGTAAGGTCAACATAATGCAGATGATCTTCCCCAGCTGCTCCGAGATTCTTCCAAAAATAATTCAAATTAATATTATTGTTGTTATATAAAACTGTCACCACGAATCTTTCTTTATGGCAAACAAAGCATCTCTGACAATGGCCCTTCAGCAAAGAAGAGCTGAACAAGTTGGGGAAGTTTCATTTTCCCAGAATGCCCAATTGCTCGAGTAACAAATCCAATGTGTGATTTTTTAGTATAAAATGTAGGAATAAAATTATATATATATATATTCTTGCCCATAAGATCATATTGGGCCCATCTGCCATTGGTATTTGTGTTGCAATTACCTCAAAAAATATTTTAAGTTAACTGAATTCAAGCCACAAGTACCTTTAAATTGTGTTCAAGCCAGAAGCAGCTTTAAATCAAATACCCAGTTAAGTAAGTGGACTGTGAATGGAAGATCAAATTTATGCGGGACTTTTAACATCACATAAAAAAATAAAAAAAATCTTTTAGCATGATAAACGAGGTGCCATAATAAAATGCTCTTGGAAAAAGGTCATTAGCACATTATAGATTAAAATTTATAGAAAATGGAAAACCACATCCTGAATTCCTGATAAAGAAATCACTGATTTTCTTGAAACTTATATTGGCATGAAATTTAGATAAACATTAGGTTGGAATTTACATCAAGCTCACTCCCAGCTCTCTGCCACAGCCCCAGAATCAGTTCAAAGACTGAAGGAAAACTGAAATGTAAATTAAAAGAGTCAAAACTGCAGCCTGACTCATCCCAGAATCATGGAATTGTAACTGATATGGTTGGAAAAAGCCTCTGAGACCATCAAGCCCAACCATCAAGCAGCACCACCACCAAGGCCACCACTGCCCACCTCCCCAGGTGCCACATCCACAGGGCTCTGAAACCCCTCCAGGGATGGGGACCCCACCACTGCCCTCGACACCTTATTCCAGTGTTTGACAACTCTTTCTGGAACGAAATTTTCCCAAATATCCACCCCGAGCCTCCCCTGGCCCAGCCTGAGGCCGTTCCCTCTCCTCCTGTCCCTGTTCCCTGGGAGCAGAGCCCGACCCCCCCCGGCTGCCCCCTCCTATCAGGGAGTTTTAAAGACCAGTATGTTCTTCCCTAAGCCTCAGTAATATCAGGAAATATCACTCAGGTGTTTACTTTCACATCACTTGCAGGTACCAGAATCTCCTGCTCTGTTCACATCACTGCTCTCCTGTGCTCCAGGACGGGCAGTGACCCCACTCCTGGTAAGAAAACCCCTCTGATCTCCCGAGTGAGCCCTCAAATCAAGCTACAAACCTTCTTCCAACATCTGCCACGGCACATCCCCTTGCAGCAGCCCCTGGGCCCAAAGGCAACATCTGTCTGGACAATTTATGTCCATTTTTTGGAAGCCTGTGTCTGTCAGAGCCTGCAGCACATCCCAAAACGAGCTGCATCGCATTTCAAACGTTGGCTGCTTTCTTGACGTTGCCGTGACTTTACTGCTGGCATCCCTCCTGACACCTGGAGTATAAATTCTCCAGGTCTGTGCCTTAAAATACCTGAATTCTGACATTAAATCTGTCCTTTTCTTATCTTTGCAATAATTCAGCCTCCCAAATGGACCAAGGAACTCAAAAAACATGGGTTCAAATTGAAAACCTTCACAAATCACGTCCTTCTTAACCCGGTGAATTTGCATGGCAGAATCTGCTTCCCTGAGTACTTTTCCTGCATTTCTGTTGGATTCCTTGCCAGTCTTTAAGCAAAGTTCCTCAACACTGGCTCAGGTGCATCCAGACATAAATCCTTGCAGGAATGAGCAATTTTTCAAGTTCTTGCTTCTCTTCTCTTTTTCAACTTTTTCAGCAGAACTTTGTGCTACTTTTTTAGATTTCTTTCCCATCCACATAACTCACCAAAATCTCGTTACAACAAAAGAGAAGTATTTACACTGAGTTACTGATAAAAGAGAAAAAAGCATGAAATTATTCACTTGCACCACCTTACTTCTGTATTTGGGACATAAATTTAAAATAGGATAAAACCAGCTTGTGCAAAAATGTTTACAGCTTTAAAAAACAGAGCTGGAATTAATATAAGTCAACCAATTAAACCAGGCACGGTGTTTTTATCTTGCTGGATGTGACAGAGATTTACTCTGATCCATCAGGTGCACACAAGGGTCAGTGCCAAAGAAACAGTATCTGAGGAGTGGTGGGAAGAAATTCCTGGCTGTGAGGGTGGGCAGGCCCTGGCACAGGGTGCCCAGAGAAGCTGGGGCTGCCCCTGGATCCCTGGCAGTGCCCAAGGCCAGGCTGGACAGGGCTTGGAGCAGCCTGGGACAGTGGAAGGTGTCCCTGCCCATGGCAGGGGTGGAATGGGATGAGCTTTGAGGTCTTTTCCAACCCAAACCATTCCATGATTCTTTTAGTTCCATGGCAAGGCAGGCGGCAGAGCTCTCCCACCCCATCCCATCCCATCCCATCCCACCCCGTCCCACCCCATCCCACCCCATCCCATCTCCATCCCATCTCCATTCCAACTCCATCCCCATCTCCGTCTCCATCCCAGCTCCATCCCATCTCCATTCCATCTCCATCCATCCCCATTCCTTTTCCATCCCATCCCCGTCTCCATCATCTCCATCTCCGTCCCTT
>VZTE01003378.1:103983-114651 GCA_013397775.1 Eulacestoma nigropectus
CACAATGCCATCCCCATCCCATCCCATCCCATCCCATCCCATCCCATCCCATCCCATCCCAATCCCATCCTTTGCTGGGATGTCTATCACAAGGCAAGGAAAACCCACATTTTTTCCCCTCCAACGATCCGTGGAGTGGGACACTGTGCACATTCCGTGTGCTCTTTCCAAAACCTGGGCTTTAATTTCCTCTTTCCTTTTAATCTCTGAGCTGCCCTGACTCAGATACAAATAACCAAAGTGCAGACTCCAGGTGTTTCTGCCCTGGATCGATGGGAATGAGCTGCACTTTGTGCCCCTCCTGTCTCCCCCTGCTCTGCTCCGGGGCAGCTCAGCGGCCTCGGCATTTCCCCCATCCTGACAGCACTCCTGGAGGCAGGGAATTCATGATTCAGGGCAAGAAGGGAATGGTTAATGCTTTGTGAGCTGACAGTGGACAAAGCAATTGCTCAGTGCAGACAAGGAGAGCTCAAGGACACAACGTTCACCTGGAAACCCAGAGCCAGTGCTGGTAAGTGAATTGTAAAATATCCCAGCCAGGAAAAAAAGTCATTTTCATAAACGTGGCATTTTTCCTATCCCATTGTTCGCAGATTAAAAGCCTTACGTGGTGGGGTAACAACACCTCATAAATTCAGGTTTGAAATTTAAGTCTCTGTAACCAACACACAGAGATTAACCTAAGAAAAATGGAGCATCTAGGGGAAAAAAGGGTGATCAAGATTTAACTCTTGATATTTATTTTTGATTTTGTATGTTGTAAAATTAGTAAAAGATTAGGCTCATCGTTGGATCACAGCTTGGATGGGGTGTTGAACAACCTGGGATAGTGGAACTGTCCCTGCCCATGGCACGGGGTGGAACGAGGTGGGATTTAAGGTCCTTCCAACCCAAACCATCCTGGGATTCTGTGATGGTACCATGAGCAGTTTGCTCAGGCACTCAACAGCTAAAAGGCAGCACTCTGAGAGTAAATAAATATATACATAAATCAAACCACAAGCAATTAATCAATATCTAGAGGGGGGAAAAATAACAGAGAAAAAATAAAGCAGAAAAAAACACCCCAGAAAACACCAAATAAACAAACAAACAAACTCAACAAAAGTCAAATTATTCAATTATTCCCAGTGACATCTGAAGAATTTGTGCAGGGAAATTTAGATCCACACAATGATCAGATCAATAAGACATTTAAATGGCTATCACAGTGCTCCAGCGGACAAACAGTGACCAGCATTAGAAAACCTCTTTTTTCTGCTGTTGGTGCATCCTAAGTGCATCCTTCACCCTGAATTTCCTAACTGAAGCACCAAACTTAGTGATACAAATCCAGGGAGTAACACAAGATGAAACCTTTCCACGGTGATTTTCTCTCGAAGCATAAAGAAACCAAACCACGTAAATCTCCTTTTTTTTTTTAAATTTTAAAAAAGGCTTTTTCAGGATTGTTCCTCTGCAGCCTAAAGCTGCTGACAGAACCTGCAGCATTCCCAAATCCAGCCCCGGCTCTGTAAGATGCATTGCAGTACTTCCATCCCAAACAGGCTTATTCACTGCATGGAGAGAATTCATTTATTATTCAAGAGCACTGGGGAGGAGGCAAAAACCCCTAAAACCCTAAAGCAAACTGGTTCAGTACCACTGCAATTTCATTTAATAGCACAGCTGGAAATGAGTCAGTGGTAACTCTTTGGGAACATGGATAGGACAGGATAGGACGAGAGGAAATGGCCTCAAGTTGCAGCAGCAGAGTTAGGATGGATATCGGGAAAATTTCTTCCCTGAAAGGGCTGCCCAGCCCTGGCACAGCTGCCCAGGGAAAAGGTGGAGGCCCCATCCCTGGAGGGATTTCAAAGCCGTGTGGATGTGGCACTTGGGGACATGGGGCAGTGGTGGCCTTGGCAGTGCTGGGGGAATTGGACTCGATGGTCTTGGGAGGGCTTCTCCAACCTAAACTGGAAGTAGAGTGCTAGGATTCTATGGATTCACCCTTCCTGACTGCCACGCTTACAGCCCCATGAACATCTCCCACAATTTCAGTGGAGAAAAGAGAACCTTCAGTTTTTCCTGACAATCACAGAATCCTACATCAGTTGCTCCAAGCCACAGTGTCCAGCCTGGCCTTGGCCACTGCCAGGGATCCAGGGGCAGCCACAGCTTCTCTGGGCACCCTGTGCCAGGGCCTGCCCACCCTCCCAGGGAACAATTCCTTCCCAGCATCCCACCCAACCCTGCCCTCCTGCAGCTTAAGGCCATTCCCTCCTGTCCCATCCTATTCCTTAACCCAGCAAATCTCTTCTACTGCACAAGAACTTGCCCTTGGCACCCAGCAAACTTTAACAGCGTTTATTTGCTATATAACATATCTATCCACAAAATACAATCCAGCCCTTCCAGATTTTCAACTGCATGAGCTGAAAAACTCGGAAAAAGCTCACGTGCCAGTAAACCTTGTCTCATCTCAAGCTGCCCATCTCAGGTTAATTGCAGTGCATCGTTATCTCACTCCACGTGCTTTCTGTGAGACGTCTCTGACAGACTGAACTGAGTATTCCCAGATCTGGAGAATTATTTCCATTATCAACGAGTCTTGGAGCCGTTCTGCTCATCCCACACCCACATCTCTGCCCAAAAGCCACTCCAGGGTGTCTTAAAACAACCCCTTCCTATTTATCAGCTCTAAGAAACCTCTCCGAGTCCCCACGTTAAATCAAGGCGAGCGCTGAGTTTCATCCATCACACTTGTACAGGGAGGATTTCCATGTCAGAACAAGGGAACAGCTTTAACAGAAACACGTAAGTAAAAGAGATTAGATATTTTACAGCAGAGAGAACAGCAAGCTCTGATACAAAACTCCGTGTACGGGGGAAAGTTTACAAATTTCAATCAAATCCAGGTTAAGCACAAAACGGAGGAGTCGGTCACGTCAGGGGAACCAAAAAATGCTGAATGCAACAGTGTTTCTGCCCTCTGGCTTCAGCGGGGTCGTTATTTCCCACCAACTTTCAGACCAAACAAATTAACAATTCGTGCCACAGATGTCAGAAGTTATAAAGGAAATTAATGCAACAGTCGAGCTGAAATGAGACTGAGGAAAACGTTGTTATTTTCCCTGTGGACTCGTACGTCCACACACCGAGTTCTGCTTTGTGAAGATAATATCCAGCAAGTGCTCAGCAAAGCTTAAAAAATAAATATCTAAACCTTGGTTTGTTTTTTTTTGGGTTTTTTTTTCAGAAATGCACGTGAGTGTTGGGTTGAGGTTTTGGAGTTTTTTTTAAAGATTTAATATGGAAGGATATGAAGTAAGTTTGTCACTGGCAATACTCCAGTTTTCTTCTAAGGGGTTTTATTCCAGGAGTTTTGACTAATGCAAACAATGAGTTTGAAATCCTGACTAACAGTGAAAGAAACTCAGTTCTAAGTTAGAAATCCAACAACTACTGCATTGACAGGACAAGGGAAAATGGCTTTAAGCTGAAGGAGAGTAGATTTATATGGGATTTTGGGAAGGAATTGTTCCCTGGGAGGGCGGGGAGGCCCTGGCACAGGGTGCCCAGAGAAGCTGGGGCTGCCCCTGGATCCCTGGCAGTGCCCAAGGCCAGGCTGGACACTGGGGCTTGGAGCAGCCTGGGACAGTGGAAGGTGTCCCTGCCCATGGCAGGGGGTGGAATGAGATGGGCTTTGAGGTCCTTCCCAACCCAAAGCATTCCATGGTTCTGTGAAACACGAAGCACAGCACAGGATGGAAATCCAGTGTGGAATCTGCATATTCACACAAAACAACCAACAGTTTTAGTCCATTTCCAAATCTCCTATTAGCACCTCTGATGTCAGAATTTAAAGCACACTTTCTATGCTGGATGAATAAATCTCATATGCCAGCATAAATTTTTCATGATTCCTTCATAAATTCCTCATTTCTTGTTGTCAGTTGTCTTGGCAGAAACTAAAATATAGGAAGCTGTAAAAACGTCGATCTGCTTTAATTAAGCCAACTGCCTTCTTCCAGTGGTGTTTGACAAGCCCTAGGTGAGGCTATAGATCACCCAGAGCACACAGCAAAGAGTGCAAGGGCCTTTTAAAGATAAATACAGAGAATTTCAACCCCTGCCTCACCCTTGACTGGCTGGTGATCATCTCATAATTCCCTCGGGTTTTCCATCTAATCCTTGTTTGGGATTCCTGTTCGTTAAAACTGAGGTGTCAGCTGCAAAGCAGAGAGGGGGAGTTTCACCTTCTGCAATCAAGAGGCAAAAAACTGGTGGATTTTTTTCATCAGGCTAGACCAGAAAAATAAATTAAAACAGGAATAATGAGAAAATGGATTCCCAGCTGCAGTACTGCGGACAGGTCTGGTCCCCCCAACATAAGGAAGACGTGGAACTGCTGGAGCAAGTCCTGAGGAGGCCACAAAGTTGATAAGGGGTCTGGAGCACCTCTCCTGTGGAGACAGGATTTGAGAGTTGGGATTGTTCAGCCGGGAGAAGAAAAGGTGGTGTGGAGACCTCACAGCACCTTCCAGTACCTGAAGGGGCTGCAGGGAAGCTGGAGAGGGACAATTCACCAGGAACTGGAGTGACAGGACAAGGAGGAATGGGTACAAACTGCCAGAGGGCAGGGATGGATGGGATATTGGGAAGGAATTGTTCCCTGGGAGGGTGGGCAGGCCCTGGCACAGGGTGCCCAGAGAAGCTGTGGCTGCCCCTGGATCCCTGGCAGTGCCCAAGGCCAGGTTGGACAGGGCTTGGAGCACCCTGGGACAGTGGAAGGTGTCCCTGCCCATGGCAGGGGGTGGCACTGGATGAGTTTTAATGTCCCTTCCAGCCCAAACCATCCTGTGGTTCTATGATTCCACACACAATGGCAATCCTCTCATCAAGAGAAAATCACAGTAGAGCTGAGAACGTGCTCTCCAAGGAGAACCAAACTCCCTTCCTTAGCATTTCCCTGTGCTTTTCCCATGGAAGGTAGCACCAGATGATCCTTGAGATGACCTTCCAGCATGGCATCCTGTAACTCCATGACATTATCCCAGAGACGTTCCAGAAGAGCCGAGTGTGTCCTCTGAGGAGCACCAAGGCCCCGCTCCCTCCCTCAGCAGCGTCGGAACACGGTGAGGGAAAAATGAGCTTTGGACAAACTGGAAAAGATGAAGAATGATTCTTAAAGAACCCCCAACAAAATCCTTAAATTCTGTCAAAACCACTGAAAATTACAGGTTTATGTAGATCAGAAAAACTCTGGCTAAGAAATATTATTTTCAGGGCTACAAACACTGGCAGGTGCTGAATGCACATCTCGAAGTCTAAAAACTGTTTGAGGCTGTACCAAAATAGGAAAGTACAGATCAACATGATACCAAATATCAGGTAATAACTGTGATTCACATCTCAAAGATGGAAATATTTTTTCCTTTAGAAAACTTTTCCTCGAGGAAACACGACTGAAGTGGTTGTGGAGGGAGCACGTTGTCAAAAATAGCCTGACAAATAAGAAGTCAGTCCGTGTTCGAGGAGAACTTACAGAAAACATGTTTGGTTTCGACAGTTGGCAATTTCACTTTGATTTTTAAAAATGAAATGTGGTTTCTGCATGAGAAGATGCAAAACAGTCCAGAAGGAAGAAGATGAGACAACAAGTGTGGGAGGGAGAGTGAATCCTCACACAGCCGTCGTAGTATCACACCTCCCTTAAAAACTCACTGACGGGAACATGCAACTGAAATTCATCCCAGAAATGTTTCTGTTTGGATATCTTTATCAGGGAACTGTCAGAAAATCATCAATTATCTTCTCCTACATCTGTTTTTTTGAGTACTTCTGTTACACTTCACACAGCGCAGACGCGACTGGGCCAGCTACAGGCGAATCATACAAAGTAAAGACATTTTAACAGTCAAACACAGAGGGGAACAAACCCAGGGAGTGCCTGAGCTCTCAGCAGGAAAATTCCAGCATTAAGAAATACGTAATATCATAAAGGTGATTTTTTATTAACTCAGAATCACCTGTTCCTCCACAAAGCTCTCACAGTCCGACTGCGACAAGAACCAAAACGCATTTTCACATGGAAGATGAGAAAAAAAGAAATGAAATGAAAAACAGGAGGGGTGGATACAACTGTTGAAGTCGTCCCTGCTTCCTGTGCAGTTTATCTGTCCGTCCATCCATCCATCCATCCATCCATCCATCCATCCATCCATCCATCCATCCATCCCTGTGAAGGACGGCTCTGCTGGGCACTCAGTGCTGCGCAGGAGCCCATCTGGTGGACTCAATTCCCAGAGTTTTTGAGGATAAGCTGCCTCACCCCATGCTGTGATGCATTTCAGTGTTCATGTTCCAGAAGAAAACTTCTCCTGCCCTGTGCATTCCCACCTAAGTGCTGCTGCACCTGCATCCCAGGTTTGCCACCAGGCAGAGCTTTAGTGCTCGAGGCCAGCCAGGGGATACCTGGCCAGCAGAGAGCTGCCCAAACCAATTAAACTGCCCAAAACTTAACAGATGGAGCCAGGGGATGATGCTGCACCACAGGAGTGCTGTGGCTTATGGAGAGGTGGCTCTGTCACGCAGCAGCTCCAAAGGGAATTGGAGCAGAGATGGGATCAGGGACCGGATGCTTTGTTTCAGCCCCCTCTCTCTGAAGCCACTTGCAGAGAGACAGAGTTTTCCTGTCACTGATAATCACAGCGACCTGAGAAATGACAGTTTCCACACCTTCTGCAGCAGCCATACATCATTATTCTTTTTCTTTTCCTGGAGTTGCTGGCAAGCAGCAAACAACTCCCACAAAGGGCAGGTGGATGCTCTCCCCAGTCTCCAGGTGAGGGCTTAGGGAAGCTGAACAGTCAGGCGGGGTGGGAAAGGTCAGAGAAGGAACAGCAAAGGCATTTCCAGAGTGCCTGGATGCAGAGGGAACATGGACAGGCTCAGGGGAAGATAGAAGGGGCAGGGGGAAGCCTTTCCCACACATCCAGGACAAAATAATCTGAAAAAGCTGGGAGAGCAAAGCTCCTGTCCCAGGCAGAGCAAATCCAAACAGATCCCTGAACACACTGACAGTAAATTCCCTTTGCAGCTCACCAGGCTTTTGGGGAATGTTTATATACAAGGAATTTAAAGAAGGAAAAGATTTGCTTTTAATATCTTTCATGTTATTGCTTTGAACATCCCAAATGAAAAACACGCTGGAAGTTGAAAAGTTCAGGCACTCAAGGAACAGGATTTGCACAGAGTGTGCCCCAGGATGGGTATTTTCTAACACCAATGATAATCTACATCCATCACCTGGATACTAAAGATGCTCTCACTTTGGTTCATGTTAAAAAATCATGAATTTACCTTCTCAGTTCAGCCTGCTCATCCCGTGATCTAGAAATATCTGTTTTACTACCTGCAAGTGCCTGCCTTCCTGTAGCACTTCTGATGGAAAAGGAGAAACATCCATCAAGAAAGGCTGAGCTCAAGCTCTGCCTGCAATGCACGGAGAGAGAGAGAAGATGACTTTTCAGTGCTCATATTCAGTGATATAAACCTTCAAACTGCTGATAGCCAATGATCTGGCACCTCTTTTCTCTCTAAATACGCTTTAAAATCTTCCTGCCCTACAATCACCCATCTGTTACGCCAGAGCAGGAATAATTTCCTTCTTTTTTTAAAAAAACCTCCAGTTCTTACTGTAGTGGCTGTGCTTTCTCACACTCCAACTGGAAAAGCTTGTTTTCTAGAACATGTTCATGAAATATTTCTGATCCTGAAATGGAATAACCCCAGAAAAGGCCTCGCTGGCTTTTTGTGCATCGAGGCTGCTGCTCTGAGAAGCCAAAATGCTGCACCATTGTCAGTCACTGAAAAAGGCGAAAATTCAGACAAGGAATGTGTTGGCAAAGTAAAAGCAAACAGGGCTTTAGGCACGTTTTACCCAAATTGTATTAAATTAGTAACTGTGCTTGTCACTATTCTTGTGAATCATTAAAAAAATACTGTATTAAGAGCCAAGCACTATTTTATAATATGTACAATATCTCTGTTTAGTCAAGCTGCTCGAAGTGCTGAAAATACTCAAGTCACTCACTGATGGTCAAACCCACAGAATTTCAGTGCAAAGCTCACTACAGACATCTGAATTCCAGACTAACAGCCAAAAAAACCCATTTAAGCCTGAAAACGCATCTATAATACCCAAACAACCATTTTTTGTTACTTCTCAAGACTGAAATATTGGGGTTTTTTACAATACTGGAAAAGATGAATAAACCCCAAGTGTGAAAAAGCAGCCCGTATTTCACTCCCCGGGTATTTTTAAATGTGCAAAGGTAGTAACTGAAATGATGCTGATGTGGAAAAATAACGATTTTAAGTGGAAGCTGCTACACCTTCCCCGTTAAAAATAAACATCACGTGGTGTTAGCTTTGACTTGGTAAAAATGGAGCCCTGCTTTGGGATTTAACACCTTCAGCTTTATTTAATTACCTCCTTCACGCCGCTGCTTTTATAGGCACCGAGTGTTCCCACATCGTGTTCATGCCTTACATCCTGTGCTAAAAAAACCCCAGAACTTTCATATTTGGGGCTGTGACGTGGACAGCCTTCCTGGGGGGGGTTAAATGTGCACAAACTGAGCAGTCAGGGCACCAGAATTCCAGTTAATAATGGGAATACCACATCCAGGTGGGTTTGAGTGCTAAGGTAGAATGCTTTTCCTTTCTACCACAGAATCATGGGATTATTTAGGTTGGAAAAGCCCTCTAAGATCATCGAGTCCAACCCAGCATTCCAAAGCCACCACTGACCCGTGTCCCCAGGTGCCACCGGGATGCTCCATGGCCTTTGGATTCCCACAACCAAAGGGCACCATCATCATTTTCTCAGTCTTGGTTTTGGTCACATTCCCAAGGGATCATTTTTCCTGTGGGAACCGAAGGAGCAAAACTCCTCCGGGGTGGTCCCAAGGAATGTGGTGCTGCAGGCACCAAACCGACTGTGAGGAGCCAGGAAAAGCACAATAAAGCTGGAAAAGTCCCCAAAGCTCCATGAAATGAGAAGGCAAATACTCGGATGCAGCTTCAGCCCAAACACCCACACTGGCACAATAATATGGATTCAAATGTTCATGAGCTCATCTTGGAGAGAGCTAAACTTTGAGCATCTACACACCAGGGCCTTCAGAGTGGGCTCAGGCAGCAACGGAGAAAATAACAAGAGAATCACGAAATGAAATGTGAAATCTAAACTGACAGTTAAGGGGTTTTTCAGTTGTAATCAGGAAATTGTAAGAAAACTTGAAATTAAAGGAAGGCTTACACTAAAGGATCTGTCTGAGGAAATGCAATCTGCCAAGGGTTTCTGCTGCTCCTGAAGCAATGAGAGCACAAAACAAAAAGCAAAACCACGTAACAACATTATCATCCATCATTTAGTGCACAATATATTGAATTCTTCTTGCTTAATTTGATAAAAAAATATCATAAAACCCAAACTGATAAAAATATTGGCTGGTAAAATGCTTATGAGTACAGTCATGCCAAAGTACCTCAATGTCAACCCAGGTTTAGATTCCAGAAGGGAAAATAATACTGGAATCACTGTGTTCCATTTGAAATTAATTTGGCAAGGCTTCTGTAGGTCTCAATTAGCTCTTAGCAGAGAATTACCACGACACACAGGCTAATAACCTCTCAGAGCTTTCTTTCAGAACAATGTGTTAAACCCAGCAGTTCTCAACACCGTCAAGACGCAAGCTGGGAAAAAAAGAGGGCAAGTAGCCAAAAAAATGAGTTGGCTTTCCAAGGATCTCACTAAAAACAAAGGAAACCAGACATCCACAGTGTCCTGTGGGTGACGGTTCCAGAAAGTGAGGAATAAAAAACCATTTTCAACATTCTCTTGCTTCTTCTTAGTGTAGCAGTTGAGCCAAGGTGCCTCTTTCACTCAGCCGTGTGCAGCTCCTGTGCCCTCTTTTTCCTTAAAGTATCCCATTTCTGAGCCACTCTGGGAAATGACAGACTGGGAGGTGCCTCTCAACTGCTCATGACTTTAGAGCAGGCCAAATACACCAGGGGAGACAACCAGCAGGGCAAACTGGTGTTTGGGAGCAGCAGCTACTCCTACCGGTGATTCCCCATGAAACATCGTCCGTGGAAAACCCACAGCAGTAACGTGGGATAGCCCCTGGGCTGAGGATTATTCTAAGTAACAGTGCCAGGAGGAGAGCAAACGGCCTCGAGTTGCACCAGGGAAGGTTTAGGTTGGATATTAGGAAAAATTTCTTCATGGAAAGGGTTGTCCAGCCCTGGCACAGCTGCCCCGGGCAACGGTGGAGTCCCAACCCCTGGGAAGTGTTCAAAAACTGTGTGGATGTGGCCCTTGAGGATGAGGTGGTGCTGCTGGGTTGATGTTGGACTCAGTGACCTCAGAGCTCTTCCCCACCCTTAACAACCCTCTGATAAACCCACAGATTCCCTGAAGCTCCCAAGCTTTCTAAGACACACGGAGCGTTCGAAAGGTTTTGAAGGGATTCAATCTGCCCCCACTCCAAGGAGGACAACCAGTCCACGCCCAGGAATTTTCCGGGTCTAAACCTCAGCACTGCCTCGCTACCTAAAACTTTGCAAGGTGCCAAAAATAGCCAGGCCTTTTCACAGAAGACCAAAAAAAAAAAA
>VZTE01003378.1:114680-126148 GCA_013397775.1 Eulacestoma nigropectus
AAAAAAATCTCTAAAAAAACCCCTAGTTCACCTTTTTCCCCTTGAACTCAAGAAGAGCAGCAGCTGGGATCATTTTATCCCTCTCTGTTTCTTCCTAGTGCAGGAAGAGCTGTTCCCTAACGCACAATTCTTTGCTTCTAAGTCACTGGAATTTTCCGATGGCAAATCAAAGGTTGAAGTGTCATGGGGTTGCAATGAAGGTGGAGCTAATGCTCCGCAGGGCTATTTTGGAAGCAAAATTAAAAGCAAGTTGTGCTTTAGGATGAACAGGACCTGCAACAGCCTTTCCCTGGTTTTATAGAGCTGCCACGGCTCTGAGATTTCCATTCCTGGGAGGACATCAAATCCCATCCACCTTCAGGGACAGGAAAATACCTTTGTCAAGGGAAGCAAAACAATAAAATCCAGGACAAGCAGCATCTCAGCAGATGCTGGACATGGTCACCAGCCCAAGCTCACCCCGCTGCAGGAAATCTTCCCATAAACACAACGCGGCTCCAAACACATGAAATCCATAATTAAGACAATACAATTATGATCAACGAGGTAATTATTTTAGTACTGGAAACCATTATTCCACCTCTAGACCCCAGGAGGGATTAATCATGACCCAAATAGACGAGAGGAGTGCTCAGAGAAGGAGCAGATGGATTTGGGAGGGCTGGGACATCTCACACCCACATCCGAACACTGGCAGCTTCACTGGGTGCTATTCAGAATCCCAGAATGGTTCGGGATGGAAAGACCTTAAACCTCATCCCATTCCCACCCTTATCAGAGGCAGGGACACCTTCCACTGTCCCAGGCTGCTCCAAGCCCTGTCCAGCCTGCCCTTGGACACTTCCAAGGATCCAGGGGCAGCCACAGCTTCTCTGGGAATTCTATCCCAGCCTCTCCCCACCCTCAGAGGGAACAATTCCACCCCAATGTCCCATCTAACCCTGCCCTCCTTCCATGACTTCTCCATCCTCAGTGATCACAGATTACAGAAATTAAGGAGAAAACCAGATCATTACATCCAGTGGGCTGCCCCAACTGTTCAACAATTTTCCCCAGCTGTTATCAATATTCCACCAATGCCAGGGACATTTCTAACTCCAAGGCTGGGAGAAAACCACCTGCTATGGGGTGGAAACCATCAAGGGAAAAGAGCACCTGCTGAAGAATATTCCTTCAAGGAATCTCAGCTCTTTGAATAAGAAAATTCCCTGTTATTTCAAACACAGTCAAGTAGGTTCATTTTCCTCCCAGGTGCAGTTAATTTGACAGGTACAATGCTAAACCAAAAACCCTGCAAGGTCTTTCCTGAAAAGGTCAGTACATTATGCAACGGGGTTTTTTATGGACAGCAAAAAAAAAACCCCTGCATGTACAGAAATTTTAAATGATTTATCAACGTGCATTCGTTTCTTTTATTCCCAGATGAAGAGCAAACTTTGGGGCACACGAGTTAATTCTGAGAACTGGCTCCTACGGAAGTTTCAAGCTTTGAAAATTGTTATCCTCAGTCCATACATGGGAAACAGTGGGAGGTTTTGCTATACAGAGAAATATTCAGTGCTAAAGAAAACCAAAATTGCTCCCATTTGAAGTCTTATTGCATTGCAGCCCTGAATGAAATTATTTGATTGTTCAAGCTGCATGTCTGGACTCTTAAACTTCCTAAGTAAGCCCAGAGTCCTATAGGAAATGCATTAATAGTCAGGAAAAGTAGCAGCAATTCCTTCTAATCCAAGCTTTTTGTACTGTTGAGACTCTTGGAACAATGCATCCCTTGGCCTCCTGAAATATAATTGCATTTCAAACACTTCCTTCATCCCAATTCCAATGTGGGAATGTGAACCAGTTACCATATTCCACTAAAACATATATTGAGGAAATATTTTAGTGATGAGGACCCCAGTTATAAATTCAGATTTTCAAGTAACAGCCACTAAGCATAAAATTGAGTGGTTAAGGTTGGAAAAAACCTTTAAGGTCCTTGAGTCCAACCCTCAACCCTCAACCCACCTTGTTCCACGTGTTTTTGGAACACTTCCAGGGATGGGGACTCCACCACTGCCCTGGGCAGTGCTTGACAACCCTTTCCATGAAAAAATTTTCCCTCATCTCCAATCTAAACCTCCCCTGGAGCAATTTAAGGCCATGAATAATGTCTTTGAACATGGAATTGACACAGGCTTGAACCCATGAAGGGGTTTGGGAAATGAAATAATGATTCTAAAGCTTTTTTCTGCTCCCTCCACCCCAATCCCATAGATTTAATAACAGCTGTGAAACTGTGGGGTGGCCCTGCTTTCCCTGTAGTTTTCAACCCCAAATCCTTGCCATCCTTCTGGCCTCGTTTTCCCTGTTATGAAAACCACACCTCATCCAGCAGGAGCTCAGGATGGATTTTAAATAAGAGCTTTTGCACTTGCACTCATCTGATGGATGCAACTTGACTGGTCAATTATGTAAGTGCAAAGAGCCTATTTTCATACATTTATTAAAACCATCCTGCTTTTGTTTCCATAAGCCTGCCTCAACCCCGGCAGAATATTGCAATTAAGCCAAATTTCCATAAGCTAAACCCCAGTTTTAGTTTGGCTTTGGGTGACTTGTCAGGAAGGATAAACTCAGAGGCAGCTGAAGCCTGGGCTGCTTTTGAAGGTTCCGAGTTACGCAGAAGTGGCTCCGGTTCCTGACGCACGCCAGGGTTTGCCCGCTCCTGGTGGATGGTCACAAACATCACTGGAGGTAATTCTGAGAGCACAGCGTGGATCTGACAGGTACTGCTATGCCAAGCACGCAGCACAACCGCCTACATTTCCCTGGAAGCGCCAAAAATAAACATTCCAGGACATGTTTATCCGGCGTGGCTCCCCCGTCCTTTGACCTCCTCTTTTTTTTTTTTGGTTTTCACACAGAAAATTCATCGAGATCCTGGGCTGGTGGGCTGGGTTTGGGTGGGGTTGAGGGCATTTTCTTCATGGAAGGTGTGGGGTGGTGGTTTGGATTTGTGCTGGGAACAGGGGGCACAATGCAGAACTATTTCTGTTGCTGCTGAGCGGAGCGTGGTGCTGTGACCATTCCCTGTGCCCAACCATCCTCCGGGAAGAACCTTCTCCTGCTACCCAACCTAACCCTCCCTGACACAACAGGTAACACCCACCAGATTCCCTCCCCAGGCCAGCTCCACTTCCTCTGGGAAAAAAAAAAAATACAGAGACAAGAAACCTCATTTTCACCGAGAGCACCTCATGCCTTCCTCTCCTACTTCAAAAGGCAAAACAAACAGGTATTTTATGGAAATGTGGACATTAGAAACAAAAAATAGAACAGCAAACATCAAATTCCTTTTTCATAGGCAACTCAGCTTCCAGTGGCACAGCTGCAGATGAAAGTAGCAGCTACAAATTAATATATCATAAGGTTTTACCAAAGGAACTGATTGTCTCAAATGCCAAAAGTAAGACCAAAGACTAAATTATTTTCATTTACGGAACCGTAGGGAGGAACTGCTTTCATGTTCTGAGTTATGTGTTTAGGAGGAACCTAAGTTTAGCTTGTCAGCTTCTGACGAAAGTTCAAAACAATTCCTAAAACATTTCAGAATCATTTCGAAACATGGTTTCGATGGGGGAAATGTAAACAAGACAAAACCCCTGCCTTTTTTTTGTAACTACTTCTACACTTCCAACTCCTCGCGTGTGTTTTCCTGCAGGAGGTGCCTGGAATGAAGAATCTGCCTCCAAAGCACTTCCCAGCCCTATCCAGAAACACGGGAAAACTCCCTGATTGCTTACAACTGTTAAATATAGATATTGTGGCTTTAACAGGAACAACTCTTGCTGAAAATGTGGGCACAGACAAACCCTACAACAGCTGTAATTTAAAGGTGGACCAGTATCCTAAAAGGAATTATAAGACATTTCCAACTCCTCCTTACAAGGAGCTGTTTCAAAAGTACATTTAATGGTCTCTTATCCATCTCTGTCATCCCTCAGTGGTTTTTTCCATCTCCTTCCTTTGGATGTTGTTGTTTGCAGTAAACCAAGGGCTGATCTGGACCAAAATTTGGAAGTGAAAGGAAAAGCCACTGCATCAGTTTGAATATTCTATTCTTTTACCCCCAAAATGCTGCTCAGCCACCTGCAAACCAATGTCACCTTGAGCACATTAGTGGCAATTCCATCAAATTGGTGACACCAAAACCTTGGGCTCTGAATCAACAAATTGCTTTCCTAAAATGAGAGTTTTACTAAACTAGACAAGTCAGTAAATAAAGTATTCTACAAAAAAAGGAAGAATTATCTTGTTAGATATGAAGATTTTTTGTGTTCATTCCAGCATGAAAGGTGGGAACACAGAGTGACTCCCTGTGGTGTTGGAACAAAGGCATGGGATGTGATCCTGAACTTGGGATGTGATCCTGAGAACAGGAACTGATCCTGAACATGGGATGTGATCCTGAGAATGGGAACTGATCCTGAGCATGGGAACTAATCCTGAGCATGGGATGTGATCCTGAACTTGGGATGTGATCCTGAGAACGGGAACTGATCCTGAACATGGGATGTGATCCTGAGAATGGGAACTGATCCTGAGCATGGGAACTAATCCTGAGCATGGGATGTGATCCTGAACTTGGGATGTGATCCTGAGAACGGGAACTGATCCTGAACATAGGATGTGATCCTGAACTTGGGAAGTGATCCTGAGAACGGGAACTGATCCTGAACATGGGATGTGATCCTGAGAATAGGATGTGATCCTGAGAATTGAGATGTCATCCTGAACTTGAGATGTGATCCTAAGAATGGGATGTGATCCTGAGCATGGGACGTGATCCTGAACATGGGATGGGATCCTGAGCATGGGATGGGATCCTGAGCATGGGATGGGATCCTGAGCATGGGATGGGATCCTGAGCATGGGATGGGATCCTGAGCATGGGATGGGATCCTGAGCATGGGATGGGATCCTGAGCATGGGATGGGATCCTGAGCATGGGATGGGATCCTGAGCATGGGATGGGATCCTGAGCATGGGATGGGATCCTGAGCATGGGATGGGATCCTGAGCATGGGATGTGATCCTGAGAATGGGAACTGATCCTGAGCATGGGATGTCATCCTGAAATTGGGATGTGATCCTGAGCATGGGACGTGATCCTGAACATGGGATGTGAACCTGAGCATGGGATGGGATCCTGAGCATGGGATGGGATCCTGAGAATGGGATGGGATCCTGAGCATGGGATGGGATCCTGAGCCAGGCACAGCAATATTGGGAGATAGCAAAGAGAGAGGACCCTGATGTTTTCATGCACTGGACCACAAACAGGCAGGCAAAGTATTCAGAGTCATTTCTGTCACTATTACTGAGTGTGCAGAGTTTTTATATCTATAACATAAGTAAGGAATAACATATATACTTCTATATATTTATCCTACTATAGTGAAGGCCAAAAAATATAATATTAAATTTGAACTAAACTTACATTTGCAAATATTCCCTGCAATCCAGTCGTTCGCAGGCATTTCTCCATCTCCCTCTTCCCCCATAACTACAACTTTATCTCATCCAGAATATTTGAATCCCCTGCTTAATCCAGAGTATTTTAATCTGGAAGCAAAGCACTGCATGGAGAGGAGCTTTAGGAGAAACCTCCTAAAGGACTGGTCTAAAAGGGGAATTAGAGCTCTATTTTCCAGCTATTTTAATTCTTTTTCCCATTGCTTCACACTACCTGATATATTCCCTGCAGGGAATAAATGAAATTGTGGATACATTTAAAACTTAGTTCCCTTGATTTGCTTTCACAGAAACCGCCCAAGGAGGTGCTTTCAAAAACGACACAAAATTGCAGGTTCTGAGTTATTTCTTGGAGGGGGACAGCACAGCCTTAAAAGGCAGAATTTGTTCTTAAATTTCATCTGGTTTTCTTCGATAAAACTTTATATGGGTGGAAATAAATGGAGCAGATGGACAGAACAAGGGATTTTACAAGGCAGCTTTCTGGTTTTGGAAACCACGTTAACTCCAACAGGAAAAATGAAAAGCAAGGAAATCAATTGAGAAGCATTTCCAAAGGAGCTGGTGCAATGGGAATGAGTGAATGAGGGAAATATGAATGAACAACTTTCCTCAGGACATCTGAAGATATTAATCAACACCAAAAAGACTGGAAAATGGTTTTGTTTTTAACTTTAAATACTACTCAGATATTCGGGTGCTGAGGTGAGCCAGGAAGAATCAAAGACCATCAACACATCCCATTTCTGCTTCCTCAGGACTTCGTGTTCAGCATGGGATAAAGACAAGACTATTTTTAAGGATAAAAATTCCAAGCCTCTGTCCTAACTGTGAACCATCGTGCTTTGTATTGCTCCAAATTTTCCGTGAGGAACTGCCTGGGGTAAGGATCCCTTTGTGCTTTAAGGAAAAAAAAAACAGGGGCAGGGAAAGGCTCTTTCTGTACCTTTGCTCTTTCACTTGTATGGCCAGAATTTCACAGTGCCAAACCAAAACCAAGGTGAAATCCTCATCCAAGTGAACACTGAGAGGTCATCTGGCAATAGTGGGAAGGTAACACAATTCCAGACTGGTTTGGGTGGGAAGGGACCTTAAATCCCATCCAGTGCCCCCCCTGCCATGGCAGGGGCACCTCCCACTGTCCCAGGCTGCTCCAAGCCCCGTCCAGCCTGGCCTTGGGCACTGCCAGGGATCCAGGGGCAGCCACAGCTTCTCTGGGCACCCTGTGCCAGGGCCTGCCCACCCTCCCAGGGAACAATTCATCTCTAATATCCCCTCTGGCACTGGAAGCCATTCCCTGTGTCCTGTCCCTCCATCCCTTGTCCCCAGTTCCTCTCCAGCTCTCCTGGAGCCCCTTTAGGGCCTGGAAGGAGCTCTGAGCTCTCCCTGGAGCCTTCTCCTCTCCAGGTGAGCACCCCCAGCTCTCCCAGTCTGGCTCCAGCCCTGGGAGCAGCTCCGTGGCCTCCCCTGGACCCTGTCCATGAGCTCAGTGTCCCTCCTGTGCTGGGCTGATACAAGGAACACTCACTGCAATATTGACCACACTGTAATTGCCCTGTCTCCACTTATTAATGCCAGTTAAGTCATTAAGAATGTCCAAACACAAACCTTCCCAATCCTATTTCAATCCCTCCCAAACCCCAGGAACCCCAGAGTTCTCCTGTTTACAGCTAACACACGCTGGGAGGGTTTCCCAACACCTCCAACACAGCTCCCAAGACACTTGGAATTACTGGAGCAAAGCCACTTTCAAAATTAATAAAAAAAGAAAGAAATCCTAAGGGCTTCACATGTTCCTCCTCAGCTCTCCAAGGGCTCCTCGTTCCTAACACCAGGTGCTTCCCAAGCATTCCAAACCAGCAGGAAGAACCCAAAGAGGGCTCAATCTCCTGACTCCTATTTATTCAGAATGGATTTTATTAGGGAGTTAAGGAGACTTCAGAAGCCCAGATTAAAGTTATGGTGCATTTTTATAAGGAGAGCAAGAGCTGTGGTTCAGGATTTTATGTAAGGAAACGCTGACAACTTTATAGCCGTGGTAGCTTCCAGTAAATGCAGAAGAGATTTCTCCAGGCAACTGGTAAATATAATGTTTTTCCCTTATACTTTCATCTCAGTACACATAAAAGCATTCGACACACTTAATAAAATGTCACCAGCATAAAACACCGCACAAACGAATGCTAAATAATGACAGAACTGCAATTATTGAGGAAAAAAAATGAGCATTAGAAACATTTTCAGCCTCTCTCTACATTACTGAGATGATGGAATTGGGATTTGAAAGCCTTTTGAATTCCTTCTTGTAACACCACTGAAGTTACTCCTGGACATACAACTCCATACAATAACCCCTAGTTTGAGGTCACATGTAAATATGCAATTCATCCTCCAAAGAATAAATTGAATTATTTTAAGATATGTATAGAATTTTACTGCACCTGCGGCTGGCTCCAAAATCCGGGTTCTCAGACTGACGCCACCCTTAATGTTTGGAGGACTCCAAGAGCCCTAAACCAGGCCACTAAAACACTCCTCCAGAGCCAATTTTTAAATAATTCTGTGCATCAGAGAGGGAGGCAAAGCCAGGGCAGGCTGGCTGCAGCCTCGTGGCTGCTGTTTCCAAGCAACCCCGTTGTTCCGGAGCGAAGCCGAAGCCGCCGGCTCGGGAAAGCTCCGGAGCTTTTCCCTCTGTACTCACTTGTTCTGCATCATGTTCATGATCACCCAGTCGAAGGGATAGACGTTCTTCCCGATGAGGTTCTTGAACATGATGAATGTTTCCATCAGGAAATCCTACAAGAAGAGACAATATTTGGAGAAGGCCGCTCTCCCAGCCCGAGGAACTCCACGGGACGGTGGCATTTATGAATGACTGGATTCCAAAGGGGGCTTTGTGCTCTGTTTCCTAAAAAAAGGCATTTTTCATATAAAACACACCTAAATCCTACCAAAGCACATTTATACATGATGCCCATAAACCCTACAATCATTCCATTTCAGAAATGATAACAACAGTAATCCCACAGTTAAGCAACCCACGGGATTACTCAAGGCCAAGCACCGGTTCACCAGTTATCCAAAAGGAGTTTCTGCTGGAAAAACAATGATTATTTTCCATCCTATGGACAACACCTCCCAGTTTCTTCACGTATTGTGACAGATCTGTCCTGACACACTCTTGGGAAGATGATAAAAGCACAATGATACATGGAAAGAGGAAAAAAACAAAGCTAAATGTTTATTTAACTCTTATGATTGCACTAAAAATACTCCCTGGAGTCAGGTGATGAATATTCCCTCTCTTCATGAGTATTCTCCTGAAATGGAGATGACTTATGTATTAAAATAAAAATATGTTCCAGCTCAAAGTGGGATTCATCACCCTGACCTGGGGTAGAGGACAACAACGGTTTGGACATCCCAAAATTGGGAGAGACCCTCCCTAAAGGGAGCAGCAGGAATTGCTTCTGCAAGGGAAAACCTGCCCAAGAACAAGTTAATTTAACAGCATAAACCAATTTATTTCCACACAGCTATAAACAAACAGCTCTTTGGACCAGAAACTTCGTGTACTTTACAATGTAAATCATGTCCTACAATTTGGGACTCTGTAACTGCTATCCAACAATTTCAGTCATCTCAAATGCTGCGAGAAAGATAAAGGGGAAAAGAGAACTTCATGCAGAAAGTCCTTGATCCACTTCACACAGAGAGAAAAATGAACTTTTATTCCAAGGTTAGAATATCTTCCCTTTGATAGAGTTTCTCAGTAATGGTATTTATCTGGTCTATCTTTAAAATGTCAAATGCCTACCAAAAAAAATCCCCAATATGTTCCATCGACTGGACTTTTAACTAAGACTGGTTTCTGTGTAACCTTTTCAGTGAGAAATGAATCTGAAGTCCCTGCTCTCATCAGTCTTTCTTCAGGTGTGAGAGCCAGGATGTTCAGCAAATCTTTCTTTTAATCCACTGCTCTGTTAAAATGTTCCCCTGGCTCAGAAATTCCCATCAGGGGATGCAGGGAGCTGCAGAGATCCTGAGGACACGACACTGAGATCAAGAATCCCAGACTGGTTGGGGCTGGAAGGGACCTTCAAGCCCACCCAGTGCCACCCCTGCCATGGGCAGGGACACCTCCCACTGTCCCAGGCTGCTCCAAGCCCTGTCCAACCTGGCCTTGGGCACTGCCAGGGATCCAGGGGCAGCCACAGCTTCTCTGGGCACCCTGTGCCAGGGCCTGCCCACCCTCCCAGGGAACAATTCCTTCCCAATATCCCATCTGTCCCTGGCCTCTGGCAGTGCAAAGCCATTCCCTGTGTCCTGTCCCTCCAGGCCCTAGCAAATACTCTCTCTCCATGTTTCTTATTTCACAAAGCAACGTGGAATTTCCTCCTCTCTGGAGTCATTCCAAACCCACCTGGACCCTGCCCTGGCAGGGGGCTGGACTGGGTGATTTCCAGAGGTCCCTTCCAACCCCAGCTATTTTGGGATTCTGGGATTCTGTGAACTTCCAGGGTACTGGGCTCCACCATGTGCAGAATACCCCTGGTGAAATAACTCCTCTCTTATTTACCACACACCACCAGTAAAGGTCACAGAATCCCAGAATCATTAAAGTGGGAAAAGACCCCCAGGACCATCAAATCCACCCTCTGACCGAACACCACTGTGCCCACTGAACCAGATCCTGATGCTTTGGCATTAACAGGATGGAGAGCAAGTCTGGAACTGCTCCTGGTTCAGATGTCACCATGGTGCAAAGCCAAACTCATCCCAGAGCCCCTCCTCTACCTCAGGAAAATCTGCCTTCATTTCAGAGCTCAAACTGTGATTCCCCTGCTCATTTTTCCTGTGTTTTGGTGAAAGAATTCCACTGTTGATGGTTTGGTTCCTTCCTGGCCCTGGGGGTTCTGACCTACTTTGCTGATTCAGCTCTACATTTCCATCCCCTGATATTTACATTTTAATAACCCCACGCTCACCCAGGTACTTTAAATAATGCTCTGTAACAACTCAGCTAATTATTGATCAAATAAAAACCTCCTGATGCTCACCTGGGGTTTATGTATCCATAATATTGCTCTCTTTTCCATTTTATGGTTCTCATAGAAAAGTAAATGGTATGGATGAATTAACATCATTTTATGAGGAGAACTCAGGGTTTTTGAGGGAATGGGAAGAGAGGGAAGCCACCAGGACAAGAAAAACCTGCTTATTGTCAGTATAACTGGAAGCAGGACAAATTTTTCTGAACATGAAAACCTGTACTAAAGGAGGAACGGCTGCAACTCCTGCTCTCTCTCCAACTACAAATCCTATTTAATAGGAAATAGAATTCACAGCAGGTAAGACCCCTAAAAAATTCCCATCCACTGATGGAAAGAAAACAGCCTGAGCTCAGCCTGAGACTCTCCACATGGCAGAACATTAACAGGCGTTTTTTGCCAACTAAACCACACACGTCTCAAATAAAAATATTTTCTACCAAGCAAAAAGGGGAGAGGAATCAGTTAGTCCCAGAAATAACCTCACTGATCTCAGATAATGTTTCATCTCAGGATGACAGCAGAATCACAGATTTTGGGTTTACAGAATCACAGCAGAGGCTGGAAGGGATCTTAAAGCAAGAAATTCCTCTTTGAACAGACATTCCTTAATAAATCTCAACTCTCTGTTCTGCAGAGAGGTAAAAGGCTGGTTTTACTGCACTCCACCTCATCTTTTCGCAGACTTTTGAGGCCAAATATGACCATTATAATAATCTAAACCTGCCACCTACATAACACAGACCATAAAGTTTCCTCCAGCACTTCCAGCACGGAGCTTCCAACTCCTCCTTGAGCGAGAGCAGAGGCTGAAGGAAGATTTAGATTTAAAGGTCTCCAGTGGTGAAGAAGAAAGCACAGCTTAAGTTTTCCCCTTTTCTTGCCCCCTTTTTTTTT
>VZTE01003378.1:150943-270395 GCA_013397775.1 Eulacestoma nigropectus
CCCCGACCCCCCGAAATTCCCCGTCCTCTGCTTTTGCCGGCGGAAAACTTCCTAGGGATGAGGAGAAAGGCTGGCGCTGAGCGCCAGCGTTATGCAATAGCGGATCTGCCTGCCTGCGAACGGCTCCCGCATCCAGTAACTTTCGTGACAGATAAGGAGAGAATATCCCGATACGCGACTTTCTTCTAGAAAAACACCAGTGTTTCTTTGCCTGCTCCCCTTCCAGCGGTGCCTGGGAAGGGAGAGGTGTAGCTGGAGGATTTCTGGAGGATGCACGAAGTGCTTTGGCTTTTCACATGGCTGATGGCGAGGAACTACCGCTGCTTATTAACTTCAGCCGTCCTAATGAAGTGTCCGTACAGCGGCGATGGAGGAACACGGGATGTGTTCATCCCTGAACTTGCAGTACAGCACTTCATTAAAAGCCCAGCCACCCCAAAAATCCTCCTCGGGGACTGAAGCTGCTGCTATTCAGTGAACTGTGCTTATCGACACGCAGGGTTCTCCCGATTGAACACAGCCCAGTCCCCCATCACCATCACCGACCACACCGAAATCGGGGATGCCGTGGAAACGCCGTAGGAAAACGGGATAAAAGCTAGCAGGGATGCATCCCCAGAGTCACAGTCCTTGCATCCTGCAAGGCATCCCGAGCTTCCCGCTCCGCATTTCCATCTTGCCTCCCTCGCTAATAAAAATCCTCTGCCGTGACCTCAGCGCCTGTACTTAATGCCATGTTTACGGAGAGTTACGGCAGCGAGGGGATGCGGGACTGCAGTTCCATGGGATCTGCCTGGGGGAGGCGGGGGGGCCGCCAGCCCCAGCAAAACAGGGACATCTTGCACTGCTGGAAGCAGGGAATATATTCCCTGCTTATGTCACCGTCTCCCGAGGGCTCTGTCCCAAGGGAGCTGTGCCCCCCTCTCAGCCACGAGTCGGAATAGGGAATGGAGAGGTTTGCTTTGACCTTGTGTGTCTAAGCAGCTTAAAATCCTGCACGGAGGAGAATTTAACTCATCAGGCTCTAAGACTGGGAAGTTTGGGCAGACCTGTTTTTCCCAGCCTCGGAGAATCATTTCTTTCCCCCCCAGCTGAATGCTGGCAAGTGCTAAGGAAAGGCAAACCAGTAACAGGTCACGTCTGATATAAACTGGGAATTTATTCCCTCCGCTGAAGTGTTGGATCGTGCTCAGATTTACAGGGCTGCCAGGAATGCTGCACGTATCAAGGTTAAAATCTGGCTGTTAGATGGAAAAACTCCTCGCTAAAAATAAAGAAATAAATAAATAAAATAATCACATGGTATGCAACTATGTCCTAGCCATGTACTGGGATTAATTTAATGTCAAATTCCAAGCCAACAGACCCATAGTAAAAATATGAAAGCAAGGAGAGGAACGTAGCTCCTCACTCTTGGTGCGATGCCTCTTGGTGTTTCACCAGCCTGCTCGTGCCTGGCTGTCTGGACTACAAGGATCTGTTCCCTCCGAGTACAAATAACAGTTCTGAGTTAAAAGCTGGATTTTCTCCTAGCATTAAAAATTCATATCCAGATGAACATATCTCAGAACTCAGGTATTACTAATTTATCACCTGATATTCTGCTATACAGTGGTGGCATAGGGTCCCTGATTCCAGGAGAGATCCATAATGTAGATTGCTAATCCAGAGACTCCCAATGAATTGTTCTAATTCTAATCCCAACAGTTCTAAAATGAAATTCCTGCCCCAGAGTTTAAGGTGCTGTTGCACTGAAAGCATCCCCCCTTCACAGCACAGGGAAAGCTGAAACAAAATCAGCTTCTTTAAGGGTTTTTTGTAAGGATGTCACGATGCCCTTGATGAAAAATGTTTGTTCTTTAGGACTCCGTCATTATTAACGATGTGTGTTTTTAACGAGACGCTCGAGATAATTCTAATCCTGGATGGAATCAGTGCCTTTCCCTGGGACTGACACATAAAAAACCAGCTGGGCAGGAGCACCACGAGAGAAAGTGTTCAGTTCCTTATCAAGAGGGCCAGCACTTAGCATTCAATGCACCCTGGTACTAACTGAGCTCACAAACAAGGAGCTCATGGGATCATCGGTGCCTTTTTCCCCCACTTCACCACTGCACTGACAGCAGCATTTCTGCGGGAGGGGCACACATTTCATATTCTGTATTCGAATCTATATATAATTAACTCTCAAAAAAGAGTGGCTAAGTCCAGTGGAGAGGAACACAGGGAAGGAAAATGTGGTGAAGAAGCCCAGGAGCTGCCCAAGTGCCGAGTCACGGAGCGTGCGTCACCTTCCAGACCAGCACCACCAGTGACCAGACACCACTGGTCACCACCAGGACACTGCCTGGGAATCCAAACTCAGCCAGGGATTGTACAGAAGGCAAGGAAATACCAACGCTATTGTTTGCTTCTGGAGGATTTAAAAGCAAACTTAGCCATGCTGGTCCCTTGCTGTGACTGATGTGGGAGAGAAAGCCAGGGAAAGCTGTGAGCTTGCCAAAAATCCCTGCTAAAATGTAAGGATACCTCCACAGAGCTCTTGAGCTGTGATGTCTCAAGGCCATTCCTTATCCGAGCACAGGACGGGGAGAACTAGGGATGTACAGTCCCATAATTCATGCCCACTTGAGGAAACGACAGTAAATCTAGAGTATCTGAGACCATAAAAAATTCACGTGATTATCTGAACTAGCTATTAATAAAAAGCTCTTATATTCTGCTTTATGACAGGCACAGTTTAAAGAACTGCTGAAAATTTGTCTAAGATATTAAAAAACATGTAAGCAACAAATCTATTTTATAGCCCAGTACTCCCTTGTATTTTTACTAATCAGTTTGCAAATTAAATAGGCTTTATGGAAATGAAATCATGAGCATATTTTAAGGAAAAAAATCATCTCAGAGTGGTAATTTCAGTGGGAGTTCCACATTCAGCCTTCGGAAAACTGGTGCTTGCTTAGAAAATCCTGAATAACCTCTGAACACACACAGGTACGACTCCCTGGCTATTGACACTCGATTTTAAATTGTTATTGACCACACAGAATGTGCTCAGAGCACTCTCTTATTGGAGTGGCACATCCTCATTTGAAGGCTATTTACTCCAATTTTACTACATTCAGGCAGAAAAATGATTCCTTAATACTCCTGAGAACAGTTCACCCTGTTCATGCTTTTGCACAGCTCCATGTCAGGATGATCAGTGCCTGAAAACTGCTTCCCATTAAGACATCCCAGCACAAGTCTCCCAGGCAAAGAGAGCCGGGTGTAAAAATAACAATTCAGTGATCAAACAGCAACTTTTGGTATCCTCCTTGCCTGTTGTTCTCCCCCTTTAGTGGCACTAGACACCAAGCCTGATTTTACTCCAGTTTTTCCAGCTAAATCCACTGGGTTTGATACAGAGGAGCGTAGAGGAGTAAAGGCTGTTTTCAAAGTCTGAATTAAAAAGAGATGGATTACAAAGACCGAAGGCCTCCAAGTCCTGCTATGTTTGGGTGCAGATCCGAACTTCTAAATCATTACAAGAGATTTTTGCCCTGGCAGGGAAGTGCTGGAGCTCTACCATGTCTCGCTCCCCAGAGTTGCTGATATCTGGTCTCAGACTCGGCCCATATCAAAAATAGTTGTTAAACATCTCCCAAACCCCAGCCTTAACTCGTGTTTGTGACATCCATGGGGAAGAGAAGCAGGTTGCTGCTGTTATTTTTGCCTGCCCATGATTGCTGTAGCAAGCCTATCAATAAAGCCCACGTAGTTACCAAATTAAACCAGTTCAAAAACAAAAGCAGAGGAAGCTCTTTCCATCTGGTCTGAGCGAGGAGGAATTGTCACAAGCTCACAAAAAAAGGATTTACTTGTTTTGTGCTCTTGCCCACCTTCCCTGCTTGTTTTGCAGCTGCCCTTCTCTCCTCTTCCATTTTTTTTCCCCAATTCTCACGTCAAGGTTGTGATCACGTTGCTTGGAACAATTTTGGTGAGGTCAAAGCTTATAAAGCCCAACCACGGTGTAAATGACTTTTTAAAAACTGGAACAGGGACTCTCTGATGCCCAATACCAACCCATTTAAGCAGGAGTGTGAATTCAGGACGGTATTTTAAAAGTTAATAACATCACAAGCAGTTTTGGTCTGGTCAGTTGCTTCCTGGGAGAAGGGAGAAGAGGGAATTCAGTAAAATCACTCATTTTGGTGTATTTATCTCTGAATAAGCACAAAATCTACAACAAGCCCAACGTCTCCTTCCAACCATTAGTAATTGGTTGTTCACGCCCATTTTGTTATTGTACTCATTATTCTCTCCTGCAAATAGAGAAGAGAAATGAATGAGGAGATACCCACAAGTACAGAAATTTAACTCGTGGATCAGCTGAATACATTTTTGTGTATCAAGGCCATCGGCAAATAAAACACAGCGATATCTCTACGGAGCTGACAAAGAGACAGATAAAATATCCCACTGCTGGAGAGAGTAATTCAGCAGAAATTATGCTTCAACTGCCTGGGAACAGCGATAGCACTGATCCCTTCTGGAGACTGAGCCGGAGTTGCTGAATTCCAGAGGAATCCGTGTGTTTTAGGTGGTTGTAGTTGAGCAAGTTGGTGAGAAGAACGTGGTACATTCCTGCATTCTACAATTTGTACTAAAAGCACACAAAGCCACAAGGAAGGTGATGCAAGTTATCTGTCTGGTGGCCAGTTGTGGTGCCTTTCCCAGCCAAAAAATATCCTTGAGAGGGTCTTTAATTGTTACTTTACTAAACTTCCTAATCATCCACGTCACAAACAACCCACCCTAAAATCCAGAATCACAGAACGGTTTGGGTTGGAAGGGCATTAAGGATCACCTCATTCCAACTTCTGCCACGGACAGGGACACCAGGGTTATTTAAAGATCTTATTCCACATTATCCCAGGTCCACAAAGCCTGGGAGCAACGTGTTCAGCAACTCCACACAGTATTTGCTTCCCTCCTCATTCCCCACGTAGTTCTTCTCACGTGGCACCAACACTGTGTTACCTGGAATGAGCAATTTGCCATCAGCATTCTCCCAGAGTCCTCATGTTTGATAAGAACCTGGGACTTTTGGAGTTTAAGACAACTTCCCCTCACACAAGACTTTGGCTCTTCCTTCCCAGTATTTCAAATGCATCTTAGAACCAGCTTTGAGGAAGCTTTGCAGCTTTAGGGACTGTAATTCCCCTCAGCAACTGAAGCTTTTTGCTCTACTAAAACTCTTTCTGGGTAACTCATGGGAATTTTTGTACAATGCTCTAGCAGGAGTCAGACTGATCTCTGCAATTTCCCCAACATCAGCACGCTCAGATCCACCTGTACATAGATAATTCAGAATTCCAGCAGAACCCAAACCTGCTTGAAACCAGAAACTTCAGGAATGTGCTCCTCAGGAAGGTGAGGAATGACACAGCTCTTATTTGGCGTGACTGCTGCCAGCAGTGGAGTGCAAAACACATCTCCCAGACAGATCCTATTCCCCAATTAACATCCCCCTAATGATGTCAGGTTTTAGACCTAAATTACCCAGCTGAGTTGTTTAACAACACTTCACACCCTCCCAAGCTTGTCTGCCTGGAAGCCTGAGCCGAGCAGGAAGAGCTGACAGGGCTCTGAAGCCTTCCAACCACTGACCCCAGGAAAGTCACTGCCATCCCCCTTTTGTAGGGAGCTCCAGCACGATGGGATCCCCTGCATTCCCAGGGGAGTGCTCTGATCTGCACAGCAGAATTAAGGATGCAGGATCGAAGCCTGGAGCTGGGACCTGCTTATCTCCTTTTTCCTCTTCACCCAACACTTGAAAATCTCTGATGAAGGAACAAAACCAGCTGCAGTTCCCGTAGGTGCTCACAGCCTGGCCATCCCTGGAAGTGTCCAAGGCCAGGCTGGACGGGGCTTGGAGCAACCTGGGATAGTGGAAGGCGTCCCTGCCCGTGGCAGGGGTGGGATGAGATGATCTTTAAGGTCCTTTCCAACCCAAACCATTCCATGATTCTGTGTTCTCAGCACTCAAATCCCTCTCTGCAGAGCTCTGACAGTTTTACAGCCCTGTTGGTCAAAGCTAAAGAGCAGAACTGCTTTTTCCCCCTGTCATTTGCCTGGCTTTTTTTCCTTAAACACCCACAAAACCTATCGATGTCAACTAAGAACAATTAAAACTTAGTATTCAACAGTAATGCCGATAAGGAACTGCCTTTAAGCTCTTGTTCTTATCAGCCTGCCCTTTAAATTATTTACCAGAAAGTCCCATAAAAATGAAAAAGGCCTTCCAGTGCAAGTCCTGTGGCTTTTGGACTCCTGGAAGCCAGTAGTGTGAGCAGAACTATTAGGGATTCTCCTAGCAACCCATCCTCAGCAGCATCCTGCTCCTGCTCCTGCTCCTCCTCCCCCCGGAGCAGGGACAAAGCCTTGCCCAGATTTACATGACAAAATAATGCTACAGAAACCTTCACTCCTCTGTTCCTCGGAGCCAGAGCTGCAGAGCACGGGGAGAAAAATCAGCGTCGCCCTCTGAACAGTGACATTATTTTTTAACAGTACACTAAATCCCAGCCAATGTTTGAGATCAGAACACCAGGAATTCACAAGGAGTATTCTTGTGGCATTGCATTTGTTCCACTGGGAAGTTAATAGTTATTAACTCCCCCCTTAAGTCTACAGTGGTTTTAGTGCAAGTGCAAATCTCCTGTTAATGGTACTATTCCTTGCAAAATTCTGTTCTGGGGGAAATAACCCTTGTTTTCCAGAATTTTATCACGTTGAATGGATTCCTTTTAATTTTATGCAGGGAACAATATAGGAAGCAACAAAACCTAAGTATTATTAAAATTTGTGCTCAGAAAGCATAGTAGAGATGTCGGAATTAAAGGAAATTGCCTCTACCAGCTGCATTCAGAGAAACTGGCTTGGTTTGTAAGGAAAATTTTAAGTAGTTTATCCTCCAGTAGATTCCTGTTTTATCTAAAAGTCTCCAGGCTTATTAAATCGTACATTTTATTTGTTGCCACTTAGTTCTACAGCTGAAGCTCACAAGAGCATTTAAAGGCATTTATTGGGTATCTCAGCCATTAGCTATGATTTTGTACATCATTCTTACCGAGCCTGCCAATGGATGGGAGGGGGGAAAAGACAAATCCAATGCCATGGGATCTTGTTTATTCCAAAGGAAGACTTCCAAGGCACTTGGAAATGCAGCAATAAGGATGACTTCGGCATTGAGCAATAAATAAGGAAGTTCAAGAGAGAGAAAATTCAAGTTCAGTGCCTCAGGGTTTCAAAAGAGAGTTAAAAAAAAAATACTGGTTTGACATTTAGCAGCACTGCTAACTCTGTTATTCTACATGAACAATTCTGTGATGAAAGGAAGACAGGCTGGGCTACCCTGTCAGTTTTCCTAATAATCCTCATCAGTACCTCCTACCCCATAAAAACTGGGAATACCTGCAACCCTCAGATTTACCTGGAAGTTATAATTTATCCTCAGCCCTTTTGTATTCCTAACACAGGCAAAGTTTCTGCAAACAACTTTTATAATTAATAACTGCCTAAGATAATTCGTATTTTCCAACGCTGTTATCATGAGAGTCTTCCTTACTGGACCTTATTTTTAGGAAGATACTCTATAATTTTTAAGTTTCTAGCATAACAACACTGTCAGCTAATTAACAATTAGATTCCTCTGAAAAGAATAAAAATTCTCCTCATTTAATGGAGTCAAAATGTCCGGGATATTGAGAATTAACATTAGGTTTCTATACTGGATTTGTTTCTATGAAGTAAATCGTTCTGATCTTTATTTTTAACAGTACAATTGGATAAATATTCCATGGATACCTTTATGACTTACAGATATCAAATAGTTTTTGAGAAGTATGTGGTTAAAGGTGGTATTTAGGCATATAAAAATTACATCTGAGGCACTGGGGATTTCTCAGCAGAATGTCCAGCCTGGAAATATTCAGAAGCCTAAAGATGCTGCAGATCACTTCCCACTTTCCATGCAAAAAGCCAATTATTTGCAATTCCCTGCATTATTTTAAGCCAATCCATCCATCCACAAAATCCTGTGTGCTCTTAATACGTGCACAGATGTTTCCAGCTGCATCTCCAAAGCCTTCATTTGCTCTGGAAACCCAAGGACTGAAATCTGTGCCTTCCATCTGCATTTGGAACCTGGAAAGTTTAAGCCCACTCTGCGTATTGACACATCCTGAATCTGCTTCTGTGTCATAAAACTGACAGAGAGAAAATGGAAATTACAAGGTGAGCTCCAAATCTCCTCTCCCCTCATTAACCAATCAGTCTGGAAATTCCACACTGTAATTCTCCTCACAGAGCAGTGACTCTGCAGAGTTTGGGATGCAGAGTGAAGGTCCTGCAAAGATCTGGACCCCCTAACTGGTGGTTTCCATAATTACCCTGAAGATTTTAGATCAACTTAAAGCCTCTCCGTGCATCACTTTTTAGCTGTTATTATTATTTAATAGTTTATTTCCATATTCAAACATAGAGGGATGCTGCCTAAGGGCACTAAGTCACAAGTTTATAAACAAATCAAGGCTAAAAACTGAAAAACAAAGCTTGTGATTACTTAAATATTTAGTTTAGCAAATCATCTCTCTGTTTGGAGTAAGTACAGATAAAAAGTTGAACTCTATTATCTGCATGTAATTGGCATCTGCAACTAAAATTCAAATTCAAAGGCTTTATTACCCCCCTGACAGCATGAGCCATAAACTGAGAAACTCCAGCTCAGTAGTTTCCTTAAGTATCCAAAAATCCTGCAGAGACGACGCCGCGGCAGTGCCTAAATAAGCCAAAATTGGAGGCAACACTTTGTCCAAACCAAAACCGAAACAAACCAAGAAATATTCTATAAAGTCTTCCCCGTGAAGTGTTTAACTCACAATTGACTCCTTGCTCAACTGTTCTTTTATCAGCTGAGCACAGAGAGTTCCCCTCGGAGACACCGGGATCCGAGCGAGGCTTCAAAAAAAAAATCGAGTTCTTTTGGTTGTTGTCATTCCTAATCACAGATATCTCTAAAATTACTACTCCCAGCTACTAGTGGGAATAGAAAACTCTGGATCAGCTAAATCAGTCAGGCCTCTGCGGCTGGGAAAGGGAGACAAGCAATTTGGTGAAGAATCAATTTATTGGCTATTAAAGACAGGCTTAAAATTAACTGCAGAATAAAGTTCCCCATTTATCTACTGTGGAGGGTATCTCCAGACTCCTGGTTTCAGCTGGGTTCTGGGCTCCCATAATTCCATGTGAAGTCATCCCAAACAAACCCAGCCATCCCGCAGCCCCCAAAAATGATGGGATTAAAGTGAGAGGTGAAATGATGTGAAAATTGAGACAGGTCATAGACACTAATGAAATATCAAGCCAATACTTGAAAATAAATTGCATGTTAATGGATCCTGCTGTCAAACAACCAAGTGCTCAAAAAACTGACTTTGACAACTCTGAGGAATCCTAAGAGATGGTTCTAAAGGATGACATTCAGAGCTAACAGCCAATTTTTGCAGTCTTTTTGGGTGAAAATGTGTTTTTTTCAGACACAGTCACTGAGTATTTCACATCTTTGTGAATGCAACATTTCATTTTTGCCACAATTTCTTGGTAGCACAGGAACTCCCACTGGCAGATTTGAAACGAATGGCTGTAATGGCTGTTGTGTTCTTGTATTTAGGGTTTTTTGCCCAACTCATTCATTTACCAGACTGTTGTGGAAAATTTGCTTCCAGTAGTTCTAAAGTGCAGAGTTTTGGGGTTTGACAGCAGTTTTTACAACAGATTTTAGTGTGGTCCAGTTGCAAGCGAAAGGACTGGGTTTGTATCTCACACACCAGTTTATTCACTAAAACATTCCCAAATTCCAGCCCTAGCTAGACAAAAAGATGGATGTCTGTACTCTCTGCTCACTCTGTTTGCAGAATGTCCCTCAAATAAAGGCGTAATTGCACTCACAAACACAATTACAGTTAAAATACAGCCCAAACCAGCCAGGACAGGACACTGATGTTCCCCCACAACCGGCTCCTTATTTAGGGTTTCAGCTGGAAGAAAAATTCCTGACATTCAAATGTAGTTGATTTATTCCCCTCAAAATCTGCCCCTGTTTGTACCTCATGTGCTGAAGGCACAGGGATACTGATCTTACCCCCTACTCTAATCTTATCTTCAGATTCCCCCTCAGAATTTCCATTTCATTCTCTCTTTTCCCCCAAAACAAAGACTTGGTCACCTTGAGATCAGATCCTAGGCTTGTATATATAAAATATCCAGTTGAAAACTGGGATCTGGCAATCTCAGATTCCGGTTTTTTTAATGCCTTTGTCCTGAATTTTTCCCTCTTTTTGCTTCTTCTACAGACTCTGTACAACATCAGAGTCACAGAAAAACTTCTCCTTCAACGACTGCAGCTCCCTCACCACTCCCTGAGCATCACAAGTCAGACAGAAAAAGGCAAATCAGGGGGGGATTCTGGAATATTTCAGTTCCTTGTTCACAAATTACCGGGGCCAGGGAATTACAACATGAAAAAAACATTAAGTAATGACACGTTTTCATGAGATTTTTGACCCAGAAGTCCAACCTTGGACTCTCTGCCATGCACATCTGTGTGTATCTTTAGGGAAGTGTTACTATTACTTTAAAACCCCATAAACATTCAGTTTTCCACTGAAAATGATTTTCCTCTTAAGCTTTCTTACTTTAAATACAGACTAGTCAAGGATTCACCCCCCTGTGCCTCTGAGTTGGCTTTCTAAAACATATGCTATTATGGCCCTTAACTCTTCAAGAGTTTCACATATTTTATTAAATAGACAAAGGAATTTTAATTAAAAACATATTTCAAATACACCTGGAAGTCCCTTTACTTGTTTTACATTGTACTCCTGAGTCCCTCTGAGGGTTTAAAGAGGAGATACATGCAGAAGATTTGGATTAAGTGGGAATTTGGTAATTCAGCAAGTCTCAGGGAGAAATCTGTGCAACGGGCAAGTAAAAATTACAACTTCAAATGAGGTGTAAAAATGAAATCTTAATTATGCAGCTACTACAGATCCCCTATGATCTGTACAACCACTGCGTTTTGGGGGTTTTTTGGGTATGTGCTGTGTTAAGCAGTTGGCATCTTCTCCTCCTTGAGGAGGGGCTTATATTCCAGTGGCAGATTAAATAATTTCTGTGAATCTTCACAGGTTTGGAGGTTTTTTAGAGCTTTAGGATCTTCTGGGATAAGCAGCTGTATCATAAAAGCACATTACTGCTTCTAGGAAAGGATGAGTTGTTTTGCATTTGAAGCAAAACCTTAATTGATGCACTGCTGACTTCCTCCAAAACTTCACTTGTTAATAAATTTCACGCATCCAGCACTACCAACCAGTTGCTAATAATAATTAACCTGCATTTAGTTTTTTTGAGGGTATTTTTTTATAAAAATCCACATAATGACACCTCTAACGACCAATTAATTTCTTGCAAAGAACGCTGAATACATTACACAGCAGAAATGTGTTTGGTAAGCAAGCACACTCCAAAAATAATGCCAGTTTGACACTTCTCCCTACTAAACATTTGCATTAAAGAAGAATTAAGGGTGGGCAGAGCTCTGAACTTGTCTTTACTTGGACAAAGACACTTGGTTTTCCATTTCCCTGTAGTTTTTACTAACTCTCAGGGAAATTCAGAGGCCTGGCTTCCTGGGAGCACATATTCCTGAAGGAAACTGCTTCCTGGGAAGCCCTGGCACGACAGCCACGATCCTGTCCTGGGAAAATAGGTGCAGAAAAACTTCTGGCGCCGAGAAACCTCCTCTCTGAGGAGCAGGCGTTCACAACAGGCCAAGATAAAAAGCACAGTTAAGGTACAAATGTCTAGAAAATCATCAAGGGCTGCGACTCGACAGAACCGAGCGCGTCGGTCACGAGTCGCAGCCACTTCAGCGGGATCAGAGGAGTGTGGCCCAAATACTGCAAAAACCCGAGGGGAAGAAGTAACATCTCTGTTGTAACTTGAGGCTTTGTGCTCTGTTTTTGGCTGCAGGCATCATGGTGAGTAAGGAGCCCGGCAAATGCTTACTCACCGCCTCGGACAGCGACGTCGAGCCCGCGGCTTCCCTGGCGCTGGAGATGAAATACGCGCTGGATCCCAACCGGCAGATCAAGAAACGGAACAAAGCCCTCCAGGTGAGGTTTAAGGATATCTGCGAGGCCCAGAACGAGCAGAGGGACAAGCAGCTCTCCACCTCCTCCACGCAGGACCCCGACAAGAGGGAGGCCAAGGCCATCTCCTACAAGACGGCCTATCGCAAGTACATGACGGTGCCCGCCCGCAGGTCCATCCCCAACGTCACCAAGAGCACGGGAGTCCAGACTTCCCCTGATCTCAAAAAGTGCTACCAGACCTTCCCTCTGGACCGGAAAAAAGGGAATATTCTGAAAAGCGCCTCGACCGTGGAGACGTTACCGAGCGAGAACAACGGGTTCCTGATCGAGGTGAAGGACAGGGAGGGCCGGGGCGCGGGGGAGGCCGCGGCGTGGGGCAGGAAGGCCGGCAGCCTGCAGACGGCCGAGTTCATCTCCCACATCTCCGAGCGCCCCGCGCACGACAACGGGGCCGAGGCCTGGAAAAGCAGCGATTTGCACAGTTCTCCCAAAGAGCCGCCTCCTCCTCTGCCCGGCTTGGCCGAGCCCGGCGAGGAGGAGCCGGTGCGGCCGCCCGGCCGGGGCAGAGCAGCGGCGGCGCGGCTGGGGAGCGACGAGGCCGCCCAGCCCCTCCACGGGAGGGTCTTCAAGACTGAAGTGGCCACCGTTTACCTGCCGGCCTCGCAGCCCGACCTGCCCGGCCTGGGCGACTGGGGGCCGTGCCCCGAGGAGGACGACAAGAGGACGGTGCAGCTGAACGGGGTGCAGCCCCCGGCCAGGGATGCCCGAGTGTGCGCGGCGCGGGCGCAGTGCCCGGCCCCCGAATGTAGTGACCAGAGCCTGCAGGTCAACGTGGCGCCCATGGAGGAGAGCCAGCCCTGCCGGACGGCCGTCGCCGTGAGCCAGGAATGCCAACAAATCGTGCCTCACACCGAAGTTGTGGATTTGAAAGCGCAGCTTCAGATGATGGAGAACCTGATCAGCTCTAGTCAGGAGACCATCAAAGTGTTGTTGGGTGTTATACAGGAGCTAGAGAAGGGAGAAGCTCACAGGGAAGGGTGAGTAGAAGCTTTTTTAATGAGTATGAGCTGATTGAAATGTCTTTTCCGTCAGCGCTGCCCGTGAGCTTGCAGATGCCAACGCGCCCCCGCGCACGTGGCGCTCCTCACACGGAGTTTTGCTGCTTTAGGAGAAACCTGCCAGCAGCACTCAGATTGCTATCTGCTAGTCCCAGGGTGTAATTACGTAATTATTTAACGAAGGGCCCATAATACATCTTCTTGTGCCTTTTCTAAGGAGCATAGAACGAGCCGCTCTCCAAACAGGATTAGCGAGGATGTTTTCACATCAGCAACTTGCATTAGCCATAATTCCTCACACGGCATGAAAAGCAGCAGCAAAACCTTAATTCTGTAAGAGACTTACCTTTTTAAGATTAAGGGATATTATTACAGCTCCTAATATAATTCCATTAACGGCACATGAATCTCGTCTGGTTTCCTTGCACCTGAATTGTTCGTGGTATTTCTTTCAGAAGGAAATGAAATGAAAACTTTGAATATCAAAATCTTCCTCAGAGCTTTCACACAGCTCTAAACACAACAAACCCAAGCAGAAAGAAACAAAACTGTGTTTATCCTTAACTTTCATTATTTAAATCAACCCATAAGGCATGAAAAATATCAGAAACTGTAACTCAGTACAACCTTTAGCCTTTACCCAGACAGTTCAACCCATCTCTTACATCACCTTAACAAACATTTGGCAGACTGACGCACCTTAGTTCCCTCATCTTTATTCAGTGAACACACCTCAAAATGTATGTGCGCCGTTTGTGTGTTTTGAAATACTTCTGTAATTAAATCACAATTTGCCAGAAGAAATCAGGATTTTAAAATGAAGAAACCAGCAGCTCGTGCTACTTGAAGCAGCACCTGCTTTCATTTGCGTCAGAAAGGTACATCTTTAATTTAACTTTCTTTAGGAATGTAGAAATCACGTGAATCCTTAAAACTCAAAATGTTTGGCATTAAGAAGTCATCTTAGTTGGATCCTGCTGTCAACACAGCCTTTGTGGTTTTTAATTTATTTTACAGCTGGTTATATTATTATTTACATCTATATCAATTATGGATTCTGTATATCAAGGACTTTATCAAGTCCTGGATATTCAGACTGGGATGTTTCTTGACCTACCTGAAAGCCACACAAGGCTTCAATGATCTTAAAGCTATTTTCCCACCTAAACAACGCTATAATTCAAATTTTTTTTTAAATTATTATTCAGAAAAAGAACTCCCCTGACTTTCTTAACTTAGAGAAACTGCAGGAGCTTTGGAAAGAAGTGCCAAGCTGCTTTTCAAATCACAAAATAGAGACAACTATCTCATCATCATCATGACTCGGCACCCGCTCGTCGAGAACCCTGAGTGCACAAACACCCACACCAGCCCCCAGAGTCACCTGCTATAAATACCTCTGCTTCCTCCACACAATTAGACATCCCTGTTTTATTCCTTCCCAAAGACAGTACAGCCACAGGTGCAGCAAATAGAGGTTGTTTCACTGCCCTGACAGAGCAGAGCTGTTAATGCAGCCAGCATGAGGCACGTATCCCTGCCCTCGGAGCAAAACAGGTCTTGGCCAAACCATCCAGGATTGTCTTCAAATAATTCCTCTGCAGCTGTCAGCCTTACAAAGCTGTATTAGCCCTAAAATGGTGAAATTATCCACAAATCCTAGTTTAGAACATCTCTACAGCCTCTTAGACACTCAGACTCGTGTACTGGAGTTTACAAGACTCCATTTGACCAAAAAGAGCCCATTTATTAGCACTGCTTTTTACTTGGAGCCACTTCCAGCTGCCTCTGCACATGCTCCAGACATGTCCCAGACCTGCTCCCTCCCTGCTGGGCATGGAGGGTGTCGAGATGGGGAGGGAAGGAGAAGAAGGGAGATGCACACTTGTGCGTTTTCTCCTGTTTTAGGACTCCCTGCATTCCAGATCCCTCTAATTTTGTGGCTGTTGGATGATTTGGAAGGAGACTGCACAGCTTTGTGCTCGGGACCTTCCCCGGCGATCTCTCTCCCGAGCTGGGAGAACACTCTGTTCTCCTGCAAACATCAACACATCATTAACATGAAGCCTGTCTTTATCCCCAGCTCCCTCAAATTACACAACTCTCGCAGTAATAGGCTGCCCCGTGCTTTTATTAGAATAATTCTTGCCAATTGCTGCATTCATCCTACAACATCTTTGCCACAGACCCTGTGTAAACTATTCCACATCTCCTCAGTGTCAGCATGTTGAGCTTTTTTCCTGCTATAACCAGGTTTTAGGTCAGTTCCTATCAAGAAATTAAAGCAGTTCTACTGTTTATTGTAGCATCTTCCATCTGCTAGAACAGTAAGAGATGTTCTGTGTTTATGGAACTCTGCTGCTTTTCTCATGTACATTAAATTCCTTGGAATCACATGCTACAAGAAACAAACACAACTAACACACTGCTGGCAAAGAAAAAAACCAAAACAACTATGAAGGGAAAAAAAACCCACCAAAAGCAAAAAACAAAGCCCCAGCTAAATTTCTTAATCAGATTTTTCTGCCTTTAAGGAAATCAGTGTTCTTTAAGTGCTGTTGCGGTGCCATGGGACTGGTGCTCAGTGGATTCATTTGCACTAATGTGCTGCAGGTCCTGAACTGCTATCACTGCAATTCATCACTAAATGAGTCGGTGCCAGCAGAACTGCAGCAGCATCTCTGAAGGCAGCAGTCTCATCCTTTGGGTGACTATCATCTATGTGTGCTTTTGAAAATGTCAGTGCTACATCATCTGCAATTAGCAACAACAGCCAGCACTCAACTCTGCTTGAAGGGAAGGGGAAAGCCACAGGGGCAGGAAGGGAAACACAGACGCTGTGATCCCCCTCCCAACAGCAAAGGACATTATTAAAATTCTGTATTATGTGCACCATTATTTACTAAATCGTTGGCAAAATGGCTGTTCTACCCTTCTGTGTGGAAGCTTGTACAAAAAAAAAAAGCAAATTACATCCCAGCAAACATTGCTGGATGCCTTAAGTCATGCATGAAGGAAGTGCAGAGCTGCAGCTTCAATTAAGAGTCCCAGCTCAGAGTTAAAAAAACGTTGAATATTGCATGATGCAGGGTGCAGCTTTACAACACGAACCCGGCTTTACTCTCCAGTTTTATTCTGATAAATTATCAGCGATCTCACTTTACAGACATACTTGTGTTCAGACAGAGAATTTAGGAAGCCAAATGTGTGAAGCATCACTAAGGCTGACAGGACTGCGAGCAAAATGCGAGTTAATCATTCTAAAACCCGGCTAACGAAGATCTGTGAAATACATAACAGGAGATGAGCACATAATCAGAAATGCTTTGCTGCCGGAGAGCAGCAGTGACCTGCCCTTTAAATCCTTCCCGTGGAAAGGAACAGTAATCTGGGCCCTCCTCATTATACAACAAATCAGCAATTTTAATAAACAAAGTGCTCAATTTGCCACACAAAAAGAAGTCACAGTATTTTGACTCTGCCAGGCCAAGTGCTACGCATTAGACAAGAGTTAAATGGACCTGTTTCAGAGCTAATTTCTATTCATCTATTAGTCAGCAGTGGTTCAGGAATTTAAAGAGCTCTCCACAAACTCCTTCGAAGAGGCTTTGAGGGAACACGTTGTCACGGATGGAATTCAAATGTCATTTCAGGTTTTTCAAACACTAAGGGATTTTTGTGCCTCATATTCTCACTTCTGAGCAGAAACTAAGCCCATATTGTGTGTCTGGATGGAGGTTTGCACCCAAGGGAGGAGGAGAGCAGGGAGCATCCTCACCCGAATCCTGCCTGAGCAGCACTGCCAGCACTCGTCCTCAAGGTCACCCAAACTGATCCTCCTGCTCGGCAGCGATGGCAAAGCAAAGTCAGGGAGACAAAGCAATTATTGCCCAGCTTGTTTGCTCTGCTCCCTTTCAGGAGCCAGCCCAGCTTCCAGAGCAGACCAAGGAGACAGAGTTAAAGGCAGGAACAACCTCTGCTGTGTGACTCAATCCATCCCCACACCAGCCAATACCTTCCAAACTTGGGAGTTCCTTATTTCACACCTGGACAAAAGGAAGCTTAGAAGAGTTTCCAAGAGCAGAGCCTGTGAAAGCACAGCCTTTGGGAGTGATGTGCCAGCTGCAGGAATGACAGGACAGGGCTTGGTTTGGGATTTCCCCCCTCGCTGGTTTTGTTTTGCTTTTTTTCAATTGCAGCCCTGGCAAAGGAAAGGTTTAACAGGATCATTTCTAAGAGAAAACCTGGAAATGGAGGGAAGCAATAGATAAGCTTAACTGCAAAAGACAGCTGCACGACAAATAAATGTACGAAAACCAGAAAGAAGGCAGCAAATTCCATCTGGGATGCACAAATTGTGTCACATTCTGAGTGACTCCAGGTTTTGGGAGACTGTAAGAGCAGCTCGGGAAGAGGACTGTGATGAGGGCCTTTATTTCCTGCTGTGACCTTCACATCCATCCATTCTGCCTGGAATACCCTCTGGAATGGTCACACTCATTTCATTACCCCCTGAGACCACCTCCTAAATTCTTCCCCCTTTTCTCTCACTGGAGCTGCTGCATTTTGGGGTGTGCATCATTTACAGATCACTCCCAAAAACAGATACACCCAAACACCTCGGAAACTGTGACAATTCACCTTCCTGAGGCAGAGCCAGCAAATCTCTTTGGATGCATCTTCTTTAGTCAAGAAAAGGAATAATTTTTGCACAAATCAGAGCTTTGTAGATCTTGTGATCCTTGGGCCAGTGGTGGTTGAGTGGTGCTCACTCAACCCAAAGCAGGAGCAGTACTAAGACACCAAAAGTCCATTTACCTGTCCTCACCGTAAGAAATTTGGTTTTCCAAGCTCTAAACCAGCCCTTCCCTGCTCCCCCAAGCACAACTGGAACAGAGCAGGCACACACTGACCCCTCACCACTGGAACTATTCCATTATATTCCAAAACTCCAGGGAGGTTATTCCAATACCTGCTGCCAGTCCATGGGACCCCCTTGACCCCTCTTATTTAAAATTCTCTTATGTAAAAACAAACCAAGCAACCAATGAAAGCTGATGATATAAGGCTGATCACTGAAATATCCAGCATCATTCAAGGTCAAAAATCCAGCATCACCCAAGGTTTTAACCTCAAATTCCATTTTTTTTACCTCATATTCAATTTTTTTCTGAATTACCTCCCTAAAACCAATCTGGAGCTGGATCTCCATGGGCAGGTACCAGGAGTAGCTCAGGGCACAGTATTTCACAGGCCTTCAGAACACGGTGAGATCTATATTTTTGATAGGATTTTTCATTAGAGTTGGACACATTTATTCTGGGGCTGATAATTCCAGTTTCAGATCAGATTGTCAGAGTGGATAAAAAGGGCAAAGTCTCACAGTTCACAGCCATCCTGGAACATTAATGTGTAATAATTCAGAGTACCTGGGTACTGTAACAGTGAAGATACAGAGCTCTTAAATAACCCTGCTGTCAGAGCCACTTTCTATCAATCCTTTGTGAGGAATAGAGTGGAGGGAAGTTTTCAGCAAGGAAATGAGGGGGAAAAAAAGGGAAAAGGGAACCCTTAGCAACAGCCAGAATGTGGGATAAACATTAAAAAAAAAAAGGAACCATCTTTTTAGCAAAGTTACTTGGTATTAATTCTCTTTTCTCCAAAAAAAATGCCACTAGGAATGTTCTGAGTCTCAGAAAATACAACGTATTTTGCTAATACAGTCCAGCTTTTTATCAGCATATACTGTACAGGCACAATTCAATGGAAATGTATTTGGAATACTGAGAAAAAAAATTTGATTTCTATCTGGTTGCTCTTTAGTGGACTTTAAAACCAAGCAGAAATGTCATTCCCCACCACACCTCCCTATTCCAGCCAGGATCAGCACCTTCAAAGTGAAATTAAGGCTCAGGACTTTTCCAGCAGATTGGCTGCAGGGACAAAAAGGCCAATAAAAGCAAATTCTCCCAATTCAAATCTGGAAACACTGATGAAGTCTATGAATGAAAGATTTAAAAGAAAAAAGTGTAGGCAAACAACGTTCTTGCTAATAGATCCATAGGAATTACCATGGATCAGAAGCTTCCCAATGTCACCAAGCTGCCCAAATCATACACCTCCAAGGAGTTTTCCTGCTCAATCAGTCTTTTTTTTAAAAAAAAAAAAAGGGTGACTGAAGGTAAGGAATTACCAAGTGTTCACAATTAGAATAATCCTTTAATAACTGCAGTTTGGCTCTTGGCAGTACCAGAATGCAGAGGCAGAGCCTGTAAAAATGGGACCAAAATGAGCTTGACAGTGTTAAATTTCTCACTGCTGTTCCTTCAGCAGGAGATGAAACAACAGATTTCTAATTGACACCTCCTTCTGAGCCCCTGCGCTTGCACAAAGGTACAATTATCTCTTATCCTGACTGAGGAAAAATGGCAAAAAAAGAGGAAAAAGACTTGTATGAAGACGGGGGTGTTTTGTTTTTAAACTGCCATGGCTCCAGCTACCCCAGGTTCCAGATTTGGGACAGGCAGTTCAGTCTTAAAAAAGCTCCTGGGTAGCACATCCAGGGAACTGAAGGTGAAAAGCTGGGAGAGGATGGAGAGCTGAGCTGGATTCAGGTACCTGGGGGTTGGAATGAGATGATCTTTAAGGTCCCTCCCAACCCAAACCAGCCTGGGATCTGTGGCCTGAGGAAAATTTAAGTGAGGAGTTCCAGGCACGGATGTGTCCATCCTCCCTGATCCCACCTCTGCGGCACTGCTGGGTCTCTGGTGGAACTGTTCTCACTCACACCTGAACAAAACTGAGGTGCCCACACTGTTCCACAGCTCTTACAGGCTTCGTTTTGAGCTTTGCCAACACACAGGGATTTTGAAGAAGGATGAGTAATTCCCTGCCACGGAACCGTTTTTTCCATGTTAAGCAGCAGTCAGTAAAATACTTAAGGGAAGCTGGGACAATTCTGAGCTTTTTGTTTCTTGTGGTAATTTTTGCATTGGTGCCATGGGGCAGCAATGGAAGGATCAGTGCTCCGGGTCAACCAGGAAGGAAAACTGCCATTCCAAGGGAGGCCGGAAATCTCTCCCAACATTCCCAACTGTGTTTGGACCTCTCTTCCTAATAGGATGATGATGGGGGATGTTTTCTACCCTGTTACTCGCTGCATGACCCAACCAGAAGAGGACAGACAGAACTGTATGGGGGAATACTGGGATTTTTCCTCCTTGACTCCAGTAGCAGAGAATCCCAGGATGGTTTGGGTTGGAAAGGACTGTCTAGACCACCCCATTCCACCCCCTGCCATGGGCAGGGACACTTTTCACTAGCCCAGGGTGCCCCAAGCCCTGTCCAACCTGGCCTTGGACACTTTCAGGGATCCAGGGGCAGCCACAGCTTCTCTGGACACCCTGTTCCAGGGCCTCACAGGGAATAATTCCTTCCCAATATCCCATCTCCATCCACCTTTTTTCAGTTTAAAGCCATAGAAGCTGCGTGTGGCCCAGTAACTCCTCAGCATGAGAGGCTGGATTGCAGAGGCAGCAGAGCTATTTTGGCATTAAGAAGGAAGTTTACACTCTGGAATGGTTTGAACCTGGCATGAGTTAGATCATTTCTTTGATAAATGAGAGATTTGTTTACTTTATTGTCATCCACACAAGCTCAGGAGAAATTCCAGGGATGGGACCTGGAACTGTGGACAAAACTCAAGCAACTGCCCAGCTCCTGGTCTGTGGATTCTCCTCAAACTCCCATTACCCAAGGAAATGAGAAAACATAAAGTACTGGGACCTGCTCAGGCTGCAACAGGAAGAGTACAGAACTTCCACAGCCCTTTCTGCTGGATTTTTGGTGGCTTTTTTTCTCCATCCTTCTTGCAAGCACAGAATCCCAGAATCATTTAGGTGGGAAAAGCTCTCCAGGACCATCGAGTCCAAGCTGTGCCCGATCCCCACCTCGTCCCCAGCCCAGAGCTCTGAGTGCCGCATCCAGTCCTTCCTGAACACCAAGCACTGGCTCCACACAAACACCAGGATCAGTGGCCAGCAATCCTCCTCCCTCTTTTAATTTTATGCTACTGCACAACATTTGGAATGTTAAACAAGTCTGGCTGATGCAGTTATTATTTCAAGCCAGTGTAGGCCTAGAGGTACAATGCACAAAGGGTATTTGAGCTCGCACTGAAATCTCAATCACAGCAAAAGGATGAAATAATACCACAGGTTCTGATTTCTCCCATCTTCCCTCCTTCATAGAAACAATCCCTGTGAGCAGCTTCAGTTTAGAAGTCCAAGCCAAGCAGAATCCCAGGTGTTGTGTTTTAGTAGTAGGGTGGGAGTAGTTAGCTCAGGGTGGGAGCAGCAGGAGCTGTGAGGGCACAAGGATTTCCACCATTTAACACATCACCCCAGCTGGTCCCGAAAGTTACACACACAAAAAATTAATTTTAAAATTCCGTGGATTTGGGTGTGTAAGAGCAGTGGGAAGAGGAATATCTGCAGGAAGGGATGGGTGGCTGCAGCAGATCTGATGACGAGCTGCGGGCTCAGGAGGCTCAGGGCATCCAGGTAACGACCCCAAATCCAGTCCTGAATCCTCCATCAGGAGGAAACCACAGCAGAGAGATCTGGGATGAAGGGGGAAGGGGCAGACCTCATCTTAGCCTCACTGCTGGAATGTGCTCCCAGATAACCTGCTGGAAGTGCCTGGCCTGAGAATTACACACCAGCAATGCAGCTGCTGTTCCACCAGAGCAAATTCCCTGAATCGTTACTAACGCCACGAGCTGACATTTTAATTATCCTCCTGATTCTTCTGATGAGACAACAGAGGCACAAATATTCAGGAGAGATGTTAGACCTTGTACACACCTAATTCCTGTAAGATTTCATGATTTCACTTGAAATACATTTTAATTCTCTTTGTTCTTGCTGTTTGTTTTTTTTTTTTTTTTTAAATAAAAGCCCTATTAAAACATGTTTGGTTTTTTTTGGTTTTTTTTTTTTTTTTTTTTTTTTTTTTTTAAAAAAAACACTCCCTGACTAACCTGAGTATAATCCAAAATGTATTTACAGGGTGAAAGCACTTGAATTGCTGTTGTGGGAGTCGTGCCGTACGCCCACAGCGCAAATACCTCAAAAAGCAAATTAGTCATCTGCTTCCAACTGTCAGGATGCAGCAAAAGACAACAAACCACTGTCTTGGAAAGAGCCTGAAAAATCTCACCATTGAGCTTCTGTACATTGCAAAGGCTTTTTTGCAGAAGCCACAATAATATCAGCCTTGAAATAAAAAGAGAGAGAAGAGTGTTCAATGTGGAAGTGTCCAAGGCCAGGTTGGATGGGGTTTGGAGCAAGCCGGGATAGTGGAAGGTGTCCCTGTCCAGGACAGGGGGTGCAACGGGAGCTCTGGAGAGAGGAAAACTGTTTTCATTAAGGTTTAGTTAATCCTGAGTTAGAAAATCACTCAGGAGCACACAGGTGGGATCACTTAGGCCTGTGTGATCTCCGAGTGCTCCCATGGGAAAACAAAGCAAAGGGAAACAGGGAAAACAGAAAAATAGTTAGGAGGAAAACCAAAAAAAAACCCCAAACACCAAAGCACACCAGACCCTGAAACACATGGAACAAATCCATGTTTGCATCCAGAAAAGCCTCAAGGTAATTCCTGGAAGCACAACATCCATCCTGATTTTCATCAGGCTGTATCATCTCTAAATGCAAACTGCTAATTGGTAATTACCAACTTCAGGAAAACACAGCAGCAAAAAGGTTAAAACAATTTCTCTACTTTGAAAGTGATTTTTCAGAACACCTTTAAAGGAGCCAAAGGCTGGCCCAAGGTGGTTCAGACCTGCACAGACCTGGTTTGGGAGCAGAATCTGAAGTTCTTCAAGGAACCAGAGGTTTTCATCCACTAAAAACCTGATCTTGCTGATACAAATGTATTTGTATGAGGTTTCCATTGAACTAAAGTGGTAAATCTTACCTTGGGCAGAATAAACCTCTAGGGCTAAGCAAGATTTATTTTAACCTGCACAAGATATACAGGAGATTTTTCTGCCATTTCACATGGTTGAAAAATTACTTACTCAAGTCATAAGGACAACTAAAGCTCTTGTGACAAAGTGGAGTCATTTTATTGTGCCAAAAGGCAAATTATGTTCATAATAATAATAATAATGATGCCAATTTTCTCTTGAAGCACAGTTATCGGAATTATCAGCTCTGTAATACTTTAGAGTGGGAAACAAAGATTTTGAGAAGTTCTCCATCGAATTGTTGATTTTTAAAGGATTTTTCTGTAAAGACGGGTAACATTAGGCCAGGTTGGATGGGGCTTGGAGCAACCTGGTCTGTGAAAGGTCTTCTCATGGCAGGAGGTGGAATTGGGTGGGTTTTAAGGTCCTTTCCAACCCAAACCACTCTGGGATTCTGGGATTAGTGTGTTTAACCAGCTGTGCTGGGAATTGTCCCAGCAGCTCGAGGAAATAATAAAAAGACCCCAATTAATACAAAGACTTCAGGAGAAGCAAGGCCTGCACTTCCTCCGAGCAGGGCCAGAACTGTCACTTCAAGCACACTTCAAAGGCCCCACTGCCTGCTTAAGATAATTTGTTTCACTACATTTTAATAACAAACATCGGCCAAAAAAATATTCTTGAAGTCTGTTCATCCTCCTTGGTGGTGATAACGCATCAAAAGTGTGAAGAGCATCAGGATCATCCTGATCTGCACCCAGCACAGCCACTTCTGGAAAATCCTGCCATTAGGGGACTCAGTTTATACCAAGTATTCCCTGCATCCCAGCAGAGAAGGGGAAGACATCCAGATCTAACAGATCTATCCTTCTAAATCCCTTTTTAAGAGTTTTTTCTTTGTTTTTAATAAATGCCCATTTAAAAAAAAAACCAGCATACACAGATCTAAGCTTCCCTCTCCCAGCTCAGTGGAGTCTCTCTAATTTATACAAGCAAGGAAATATTCAAATGCAAAGATTTTGATGTTAAAGTTGGTATTTTTTAAAAAAAGCCTCCAGCAGGTGCACAAATTCTGTGTTTCACAGGGATTTAGAGGGTGTAATCCCCTTAGGCTGCTCCGAAAATTGCAGCCTATTCTTAGTTCCTGCCAGTCCACGTCAGCAAAATGGCTGTTCTTCATTATCATATTTTAACACTTGGGAGTGTTAATTGAGGTTAAGCTCAGGTTCTGCCCGGAATGCTAAAAAAAACCCCCAAACCTGCCAAGAAATGAAAGTCTCCTGAAAATAATATGGAAAAATGTGTGAAAAACCAGAGATGAGATCTGCTTTCCACGGGGAGATGCAGACAGAGCAGTGGAACTCACCTACACCCATCCTTGCTCCAGGACCTGCAAGGCCAGGTTGGATGGGGCTTGGAGCACCTTGGCATAGCGGGAGGTGTCCCTGCCCATGGAACTGGATGGGATTTAAGGTCCCTTCCAACCCAAACCAGTCCAGGATTCTGCGATTCCACGACCTGCCCAAGCTCTGCACATCCACACGGAAATAGAAAATACGGAATCTCAAGTGCGAAGGATGAAGCTTTGGAGCAACAGCTCCTCCTGAGTGGACATCAGAACACATCAGATCCAAAGCAGTCTGAAACTCCAGGAATAACTCTTGGGATCTAAACCAGGCCAAACCCAACTTTCATTTCTCTAAAAAGGCTAGAGATTTTCTGTAGGAAACTTTGCTTTGTGAAAGAGTTGACATTTGAAAGAATTTCTTTTTGCCAAAAATAACAACCGCTTTACTTATGAAGGACAAAGTTTTTGGTCTCTCTCCTATGCTGGAAATACCTCCCAATTTATTTTTAGGAGGAAGGAAAAAAGCAGCTTACTCAAAACACTGCATGGCACAAGGAAAGCATCGTCACCCAGAACTCCGCTCTCCAGTCGTTCCTAGGAGTTAAAACTGATGGAAACTCTGTTTTTCAGGAAGTCTGCACTGAAAATCAACCTCATTGCCTAAAATCTGCATGGAAATGCTGTGCCAGTAGTGAAATCCTTGCTGGCGTGAAGGAGATGAATTCCATGCAAGTGTTTGTGTAGATAATTATGTGAAAACAAGAAAGTAGAAGTCCAAAGCCCTGAGGTATCAACAACAGAATTCTTTCATGAGGAGTTTAATTTTTATAGAAATAATTGAATTTATACTGTTCTAACACTCACATAATTCAGTCCTGGCTAAAGAGCTCTGAAACTGCCAGATGGAAACCAAACACTGGGACACCACGGAGTGTTCTTGGGGCTTTCAGGGAATTCTAACAAGATCACTCAAAAAAAGGAAGTAATAGAAAATATGTAAAAATCATCTCTGAAAAGCTAAAAATACTCAGTAAGAAAAAAATGCTTCAAGAAAATTTAATCAAGAATTAAATCCAACTAGAAAATTAATGTATCACTATAACCAGTGAAGACTGAGCATTGCAAAGATGCTAAAACCAAGCAGAGCTGAATGTGGCAGTTGAGAGATCAGGACTTCAAACTCATCATCCAAAAACCATCTCATTTTTAAATACTTAGATCCAAGGACCATTTTCATCAGCTTAACGAGTCTGCCTTATACCAGCAAATACGTTTTTCTAAGTATATGGAAATCTGGAATTATCCTGCACTTAAAGACCATCAAATCATACAATGGCTTGGGTTGGGAGGGACCTTAAAGATCATCCAGTTCCAGCTGGTTGCAGGCCTACGAAGATGAATGAAAATGTCACAACTGGAAAACAGTTTTGAACAAAAAACCAAAACAACCTGAAACAAAAAACCCCAAACCAAGCTGGCACCAGCACAGAGAGTTTATGGCTTTACCTATAAAGAGGCTCTCACACAGCAGAGCCACATCCCTCTGAAGGCAGCTATTGACTGTTCTTTATGTCCTCAGTAAATAAAGGCCTTCACCAACTCATCTGTAGACTTTAAACGTTGTATCTTTAGTTAGAGCTTTTAGTAGCTGATCAATAGCTTGGGGAAAAAAAAACATTTTACAAGCCTCAGGTTCACAGGAGTGACAATTTGAATGTTGGCTTCTGAAGGATTTGAAGAGGGGAAATGAAAATCAGGAACTGCTTCTCCTCTTAGAGAGGAAGAGAGCAAATATAAACCAGGACTGGGGTTCTTCCCATAAGGAACAGCACACAAAATGGACATTTTACTTTGGATAAATTCTTCTGCACATCTGAAGGAGAGTGGGTTTAGATTAAATACTGGGAAGGAATTGTTCCCTGGGAAGGTGGGCAGGCCCTGGCACAGGGTGCCCAGAGAAGCTGTGGCTGCCCCTGGATCCCTGGCAGTGCCCAAGGCCAGGCTGGACGGGGCTTGGAGCAGCCTGGGATAGTGGGAGGTGTCCCTGCCCACAGCAGAGGTGGCACTGGATGGGCTTTAAAATCCCTCCCAACCCAACCCATTCCACGGTTCTGTGACTTGGCTTTGGGTTTGTGTTAAATTTTAGCAGTATTGGTAATCTGAGCACGTCCCTCTGATTAAAGAGCAATTTTGAGGCCAAACAACAACCACCACCTAGAACAGCAAGAACTCTACATTGCATTTTGCTTTTAGAAGGAAAAAAAAGTCTTAAAAGAAGTGGATTCACCCTCTTGTGAACTTCTGTTGGTGCCACCGCAGTGCCAAGAGCTGCACCCACAGCCCCAGAGCCTTTGGCTGTGCCACCACCCCAGCCACTGATAATCCTTATAATCATAAAGAGAAGTGACACAGGCCCAGCTGATCATTTTCTGAGCTACATGAACAGCCTGCAGCATCTCAGAAATGCTGATTTTTCATCTTGGGGACAGGCACATCAAACAGTTGGTGCAGAATTTCCCATTAACACTTGATATTGCATAGGCCGGGTATTTTGTCAGGTAAAAATTAAACCTTTTTTTTTTTTTTTTTCAAATGCTGGATTTTTTCCTTTTTGTTCATTGTCAGGGCAGCAGAGGAGCAGGTGCCAGGGCAGGGAAGGGGCTGAGATGCCCCTGGTTAAGCAAAGCAACCCTGAATAACTGGAGGTCAATCAGCTCAACTGCCTGGGCTGGAGGGCAGAACCTGCCTCCAGCAGCATTCCCTGCAGGAATCCTGACTGGATCTATTTTCCACATCTTCAAAGTTCCCTGGCCAAATTATTTCCCCACTTCTTCTAAAAACAACTAGGAGGAAACATTGCCAGCACTTGTTTGTATTTCACAAACTGAAAATATAAAAGAGTCTAAATCTGTGATTTTACAAAGAAAAATCTAAGTACCAATGCACAAATATTGTCTTAATTTAATTTTAAACTCATTTTCATGCCAGAGCATTCATGTTCACAGGCAACCGTTCTATTTGAATTAAATATATTTATTTTAATGAAATTTTTATGTATAAAAAAGTTCCTGCATACCTTGAAAACTCTTTTTTAATTAAAAGTGACCAAGGCAGAGACAATCACAGGTAAATGAAAAGTCACTGCTGCAAGAGACTTCAAACCAGAGTGTGACAAAGCACAGCTGCAGGCTAAGGGAGCACAGGAAATGTCATTTCAAAGGCATTTTCCTCCTTTTAACACACAAACATCCCTACAACAAATCTCCAGACCTCACTGAGAGGCACAAAATTCCTAAAGAGATGCCACTTTGCAGGATTATATTCTGTATATTCCTCCTGATATAATGGATTATGTGCTTTGATTTATTGCTCGATGATCAGAGTTTGCTTAGTGGGAAAGTGGAGAAAATATTAATCCACCCTCAAAAAAGTAATTCCTTAATTTAACCTAAATACGCCTTTTTTGATGCTGTTTTCCTAATGGCTGGATTTTTGTACTCAATATTCAAGGTAAAAAAAAATCATCCTGAAGTTCTGATTATTATTTTAAAAAATCAGAGAAGGCAAAAATATCTTGAAAGAGATTAATTTGACTGATTTCATGTTCTTGTCTTTGCAGGCTTTCCTATCGCACCGGCCAGGACACGGCCAATTGTGACACGTGCAGGAACAGTGCATGTATTATCTACAGGTAGGTTAAAAATCCCAATATTCCCATTTTTCCCTGAGGGAAAGCAATGATTTAATCACTACCGCAGGCTCAGCGATCGGCCTTGATGTTCCAATCAACACAACAGAAACCGAACTTCCCTGAATTAATAAAATTCAACACCTGTGTAATTCAACACCAAATCACAAGGAGAAGATTGTGGGCAGCAGAGCTGTGGGATGGGAGGTGTTATGAGGTCTGAGCTTTGGTTTCAAATTGCTGGAGGTATTTAGGATTTTCTGACCAACGAGTCAACTAAAAATTTACTTTTATCCTCTTCTGTACCTACTTCAGATGTATTTTTACGGCAATAACAACTGGACTTGAGGAGTCATTTGGAGAGAGGGTCTGTGTAGCAAAGAGAATCAGGTACAGATCCCACCTACAGTTTTAGAGTAAAATCAGGGCTAGATGGGATATTGGGAAGGAATTGTTCCCTGGGAGGGTGGGCAGGCCCTGGCACAGAGTGCCCAGAGAAGCTGTGGCTGCCCCTGGATCCCTGGCAGTGCCCAAGGCCAGGGTGGAGCACCCTGGGACAGAGGAAAGTGTCCCTGCCCAGGGGCTGGAATGAGATGAGCTTTAAAATCCCTCCCAACCCAAACCATTTTCTGATTTTTATAAACTGGCATTCCTATCCAGGCTTTTTTTTTTTTTTGGCACATCCAGCGAAGGAATAACAGGCACTGGGCATGACGTGAAGCCATCGTGAGGCTGATGATGTGTTTCATACTGACAGCTTAATTGTCCTCCTCCTTTGGAGCCTCAAAAAAACCAACTGACTGTTTGCAGGCGTTGCAGGTGAGACGACAACAAACGTGGCTCAGGATTTCAGCAGATCAGGCAGAGCAGCACAAATGAAAATGCACAAAATGACAATGCCAGTGAAGACAAACTCAAATGAAGGTACACATGTAGGATTTCCCCCCTCACTGCTTAATTCTCTGCTCAGTCTGCTTTAGGCAGAAGAGCTGGAGCTGTTTATTTATGAATTTTCTGTTCACTGTGCAGAAAGAAAGGAAAAAAGGATGGAAACCTCCAGCTCCACCTTACAACCAACCACATCAGGGTTCTGTGCAGGGGCAGGAACCAATGAATGCCTTTGTTCCTCCTTTAAAGCCAAGTTCAGAAGCACAGAAACACCCAAAGCTCCTGTGCCTCCCTTTTCCCATGCAATTCCTGGCTCGGGGCAGCCTGGAGGTACAACACAGCACATTTCCATCAGGGAATTATCCTGGTTTCATTAGCTAGGAAAAAAATCCAATTAGAAATTGTTGCAAATCTTCATTTCTACTCAGTGGATTTCAAGTTAAGAAAACTTCCAGCTTCCACTCTTGCGCTCAATGCAGATGAAATGACTCCAGAACTGCAGCGTGGGACAATTTTCCAACTGAGAGGGTGGAGTGGGCAGGTCCAGCTCCCCATTCCCACCTTCGATGCCTTTGGATATTTGCCTCAAGCCATGTTTGCAGGGGATGTCTGAGCAAAAATCAGCTCAGCTTTGTGCCAGTTTAGGAGAATTCGTGCTGCAGGCAAGAAACCTGAAACCAGAGACACAGCAAAGCAGGGGAAGCACTGAGGGAAGGGGATTACTGAGACAGGATAAAGCCAGAAGGGATAAACCAGGAATTCACTGATAAAAGCAGCACTGGGATGTCCTGTAGGAACTTCTGCTCCTCCACAGGGCCCTGACACCTCTGGAAAAAGGGCAGCAGGTTCCTGAGTCAGGCTGGGATTAAATCCAGACGGCTCCTTTGCCAAGGGTTTGCACGGAAAACGCTGCAGGGAGTGACCTGAGTTCTCTTTAGGGCAAAACACCTTTTAGGAACAGAAATTAAAACCGTGCAAGCTGCCATAAATCCCTGAGCTCTTGGAGGGCACTGGACCTGTCAGAGCAGGGGCTCCTTCGCCTTGAGCTCCTTCTCCCAGTTAACATAGGAGAGACTTAAAAAATATATAACCCATGCCCTTATGGGACAAATTGGTATTTCAAGAGAAATCCTTCCGTTTGCCATAAGTGACTGGGTGGGTTTTTGAGATATGATTCAATTCTGAAAACTGCAACAATAAAAAAAAGTAATATTTAGAGCTGTTTCCAACCAGGTAGAGCACAGGTGAGGAGGTAGAAATCCGTGGAATTAAATTCTTCCCCCTCAGGATGACTTTCCAGAGTATTGATATAATGTAGCACAAAAGCCAGACACAAAAAACCCCTGCTGTGCTTTAAAGGGTTTTTAGCATCCAAAATATCAATATTGTCAGTAAAAACTCTTAAAAAGAGCCTTTAGGGAATACAGTTATTTTGCATATTAAATTTAAATTTTTTTGTTAAGATTACAAATCTATTCCCTATTATTTTTACTTTATATTAAGAAGAAAATATATTTCTTAGTATTAAAAAAAAGGAAAATCAGGTTACTTTCTCATTTTTTTAAATAAATAGGAAACTGATCAAATATTAAAGAGTATCACAAAGACAAAGTAGCAAAACCTGAAGCTGCTTTAAAAATCAGGAGGAAAAGAAAGACATCCCCACTTGGATATTCCATTTCCCTCAAAATTCTGCTTATTTCTCCAGTAAGTTCTTCAACTTGGAACTCCAGACCCAGGAATCAATGACACCTTTTCCCACTGCACCAGAGCAGCCACAGCCTTAAAACTGTCAGTAAAAAAACCTTCTTTATAGCCATTTCCAGGCAGAATTTAAAACAGTAGCCAAAAATGGGATTAAATTGTAAAAAAACCCATCCACTTTATGATTTTCTCCATCAGTTTCAACACTCAGGAGGTCACAGAGCACTTCCGAAATCATCTTCTACAGACACAGCACAAATTTCTGCCTGATGCTGATGCACCGTGGACATTTTTGAAGACAGAAAATAAGTTTTATCGGGGGGTATGCCAGGATAAAGCTAATTTAAACACTGAAGTATTTAAATAAAAATACTGTCTATTGCAGGAAATAGGAAACTTTTACAGCGCAGTAAAATCTCGCCGTGAAGAAGGAATTGCATTGACACGCAGAAACTGCAGCAATTCTGGAAAGCCCCAAATCCATGTGGAATGAAAGCTTCCCAGCCTGTTTTATTCTGTAATTGTTTTTTCCTGGAATTGCCCTTTCTGCTCCTGCTTCATTTCCCATCCCACATGAACATTAATCCTTGAGCAGGAATCTGCAGGAGAAAGTGGGGCTTCTCTTTAATGTTTTGTGTATTATTCTCAGGCCTTCAGCAGGAATTATTTCTGGGAAGGAGCATCTTGTGGAATTCCTGCTGGATTTCCCTTTAGGCAGAAAGGTCAGGAATTCTCAACAGCTTTTACGAGGAAACTTTCGCTTCTGGAAGGAAACTTTTAGGAGCTGAAATCCCCATTTCTGCCTAGGAAGGAAAACAAATCAACACTCCACTACTGCAGTCCTGTGGGGGAGGGGGGGGGGGAAGATCACTCAAAGCTGTCTCAGCCATTAATTTGGCTACTTTCTACTCCTTTAAAATTTTGATTTATGCTGCTGTGTTTTTATTTTCTATTAATTTGAGGTGGACTCTCGCTGTCCAGCAGAAAATGTATTATTAGAATCTGTAAAATGTAATTCAGTACAACACCTGCAGGTGTTAAAAACAGGTTAAAATATGGGGATAAAAGTTAACCAGGCAGCACAGAGCCCACGGGGAGGCAGTTCACTTGCAAAGGTTAGATATTTAAATATTAATTACTCAAATTAATAAATTGTGGCAATAAAAAGTGAACATAAGGCATCAATCCCTAGGATAGCAACGGTCTAGGAAAATCAGGTGGTTAAATGCTGAGATGAGCAATTTTCATCAGCTTTTTATTTCCTACCCACATTAATTAATTTACATTTTCTCATCTTCTCTCTGGACTGTAAGATGCTTATTGGACAAAAATGGATCTCAAAGGCTCCTTAATGCTGGCAGTGCTTTGGATCCCAGGCTGTGCTGATTTTTGGGCTGAAACGGGAAATTCAGCAGAGATTGCTGGGAAGTGCATTAAGCTCATTTTCAAGTGGTCAGCGCTTATCTGGATCCCTTTTTTTCCAAGACGTGGCAGGCACCAGTGCCGTGTCATCCAATTAACGTGGCCCACAGGAGACACCATGGAATTCTCTAATTCCTGCTTCACCTCTCTGCTTAATGCCCAGGGTTCAGCTGCTCTGTGAGTGCCGGCAGGATTTGGGGATGAAAAGGGAAATTCAGGTGTCACCTGAGTGGCTCAGCTGGAGGGCAAGGAGAGAGGATTTCCCTGGAGGCAGGAAACAGAGGGAAAACTGCCCAGAGCCTGTGCAGGAGGCCTTGGAGGTGTCAAGAGACAAAGGAAGGAAGGACATGGAGCTGCTGGAACGAGTCCAGAGCAGGCATCAGGATGATCAGAGGGTGGAGCAGCTCTGCTGTAGGGGAAGGTTGGGAGAGTTGGGATTGTTCAGCCTGGAAAACTGAAGCTTTGGGGTGACCTCGTTGTCCCTTCCTTCCTCAAGGAGCTACAACACAGATGGAGAGAGACTACAAGAGTCTGGAGTGACAGGAAAAGGGGAATGGCTTCCCAGTGCCAGAGGGCAGGGATGGATGGGATACTGGGAAGGAATTGTTCCCTGGGAGGGTGGGCAGGCCCTGGCACAAGGTGCCCAGAGAAGCTGGGGCTGCCCCTGGATCCATGGCAGTGCCCAAGGCCAGGCTGGACACTGGGGCTTGGAGCAGCCTGGGACAGTGGGAGGTGTCCCTGCCCATGGCAGGGGTGGCACTGGATGAGCTTTAAGGTCCCTTCCAACCCAAACCATTCTGGAATTCCATGATTCACTAATAAATCCCTCAGCAACTCCATCCTGAACCCGGATTTCTCTGATTCAGCAATTCTCCACTAACCAACAGATCCTGAGCATCTAAAACCTTAAAATGATGCACGGCACCAACGTGTGACTGTGCTAGAAAATAAGAAAACCCATCCATATCTCGGAGCTTGTTGCTCCATACCCTCCCACAGCCCATATGTTTAATCCCAGTGGTTCTCACTCCTCAAATTCTGCTTTCAACCCCTCACACAGCAACTAAATTAGAGAAGGTTCACTGCTGCCTGCACACAAAAAATAAACTCATTAACATGTATTGTCAAAACCAGAAAGCCAAAACCAGAAAATTCATCACGCCCATCCCTCAGGTCCCATAAAGGGGCTCCAGGAGAGCTGGAGAGGGACTTGGGACAAAGGATGGAGGGACAGGACACAGGGAATGGCTTCCCACTGCCAGAGGGCAGGGCTGGATGGGATATTGGGAAAAAATCCTTCCCTGTGAGGGTAGGGTCAAAACAAAATCATCCAAGGGCTGTTCTTTGATTTTATCTGGCAAAATTTTCCTGGGCAGGACATCAGTGCAAACACTGACCTACAAGCAACTGCCCTAAAATGGGAAGTTTTGGTTGCAAACCTTATAAGTCTATAATGATTTTGGGGAGAAAACACAGAAATATTTATCACAGAGAGAATTTCACTGCTTGTGGTTGTTGATAAAACCAGCCCCTCTATTTGGAGGAAGAATTTGGGATGAGCATTGAGCATAGAAAAACTCTTGACTCAGTGTTCCAAATTTAACAATATTGTAGGGAAGTGAAGCTTTAGGATGTCCTGACCAGGTGTGACAGGCCAAGGTTTGTGCTATTAAATAATATTTAGATTTGTCTCTTGTTTCTGTAGGGCTTGTTCAGAACTGTCAGTCTATTGAAAAATATTATATTATCTAATAAAAAATGCTTCTGAAGCAAATAATTCCCATCGCTGCGTGTAATGCCAGGAGAATGGGAGAGTCCTGGATAATTAAGTTAATGGAGTTATTATGGGCAGGCTTAAGGGACAAAATCCAAGTTTGAAAGTGAGAAGAGGCACATGGCAGGGAGGATATTTCAGGAAAAGGTCATTTGGAGAGAGGAGGACACCTCGAGATGCTGAGGGGACAGAAATAGCACTGAGCAAAACAGGATTGGCAGGGCTGTGACAGGTGACAGAATCAAGCTCAGGAATGCAGCTCCCTAACAAAAATATCACGAAGCCCTGCAAATATGGAATATTTGCTGAATTTCATCCCTGGAAGTGGCCAAGGCCAGGTTGGATGGGGCTTGGAGCAACCTGGGATAGTGGAAGGTGTCCCTGCCCATGGCAGGGGGTGGCACTGGATGATGCTGAAGGTCTCATCAATCCAAACCTTTCTGGGAATCTCTGATCGATGATGATTAATAGTATTTCATATGACTGATACAAAATTAAAGAGTAAAACTAAGGTCAGCTATAGAAAGAGATGTGAAAAAGGAAAAAAAAAAAAATTAAAAACCAGAAAGTTTTTGTCTTATTTCTGCAGCACAAACAGGTACAAATTAAAGCCTAAGTTTGCAATCAAATAATTTGCCTGATGGAGCAATTCCATTAAAACACCTCCAAAAGCTGGATAAATTGATGTTGATAGACACCAATCAATTATTCTGCAAAATTTACACTTCTCAATGCTGAAATAACACAAATGTTTTTCCTTCAGCCTCTTTATGCCCTTCAGAAGCAAAATATTTCCCTTGGATGTGAAGAGCTGAAAGCTGATCCGTGCTGCAGCAGCAAATAGCAATAACATGGGGCTTGTCAGATGGACCAGAACTAAGATGCTTTTTTTCTCTTGAGGTCTATCTTTAATAGAAATTGATTATGTAAAAATTTACTCTGTTCAGCGAGGGGTTTTTATAACAATTTCTTTTTTTTACAGCAATTTCCAGCAGCTCCTAAGAGCCTCCCTGCAAGAATAACGTTTGAAAGGAGTAAAAATGAACTCTGGCAATGCCAGAGCTGAAAGGCCTTTTATTTCCCCCAAAAAAAACTTCCTACTGAGAAAAAACCCAGATATAAAACATGCTAAATGCTGCACTTGAAATGAGATTTAGTGAGCTCCTAGAGAAGCACCTCCCTCACTCCATTTTCTCTCTGTCTCACTGACAGAACTCCTGTGCTGGGACATTCCCAATGAGCTGATATCCACATCTCACCACTAAATTACTGCTGAACTTCTCTAACCAACTGTTTTCTGCCAGCTCAACTGCACACAGAACATGTTACCAGTGAAGACAGCATTGTTTTTCCACTAACGAGGAGGGATATTAATCAGCAGGCTTGGAATGTGCTTCTGCAGCAATACAGCTGCCTCCCGAAAATTCACCATTCTACACTTCTAGCACTGAGCTGAAATTTTTTACATTATCTTTGATTTGGAATGGCTTTTCATTGATTAAAAATACAGCAATGGGGAAAATACTCTCTATCTTTGAACTCTTACCTAATATATCTTTCTTCTCTGCTATGGAGAAGTTTATCCAAACCACTGAAATGCTGGAACTTTTGCTAAGAATGGATTTAGCATTAAACCAAACACCGCATCAGGCACAGCCAAATGTAAAAAGACCTCACACCTTTCCAGCACCCCTTCCTGGGGCTTCACCAGAGCCTTTGTAGCCAGAATCATCAGCTCTTAAAAAAAAACAAAGCACAGAATTATCCTTATCCTTCTCTCAGCATCTTTGATTCCCAAGGGGAAAATAAACCCCGTCTAATCAGCAGGTGGTAGCAGATGACATCCTGTGCTCAATTTACAAAGGTTGCGACACTGAAGCCCACCCAAATTTCCCCTTGGAAATCTTGGAGGTCTTTTCTTAATGATTCTGCTTAGAAAATTTCCTCTGAAATGGCTGCAGGTGTTTTGTGCTGTATCCCTGCACTCCTTAAGCCAGACAGGACTTAAACTGAAGTTTAAAATAACCTCTTTTTGGATGAGACCTGGGGAATCAGAGCTCACTTCCCTAGTGGTTCACTCCAAACAAGCAATGGCAGAATTAACTCAGAAAACAGATTTAGTACTAATTAAAAGTGAACTCAAGGCCAGGAATGATAATTTCATCTTTAGGTAATGATGAAAGCAGCCAGCACAAAGCCCAAGACAGCTCAGCAGTGGAGGGGGACAGGGAAGAGATACATTAACCCAAGTGTCTAAATTCCCAAAATTTCACCCTTTTAAATTCATCCTCTGATATCCAGAGGCCCCACTGTGATGGGGTTGGATCCGATGACCTTCAAAGGTCCCTTCCAACCCCAAGTATTCTACACAAGCCAGGAACAGCCTCAGTGCAGAACGTGGCCAGAGGCTGCTGCCCAAACCCAACCAAAAGCACCAAGTTCCATGGGTATTTCTGAGGCACCAAAATTCAGTTTCCACCATCAGACAGGAGTTTTGCTCCATTTTATGCAGTCCTTTAGTTTATAAGGTGGCCTCAAAATGCTCAACAGCACAAAGCTCAAATAAGGGTTGTGATTTCATCTCGATGATGGTTCTTAACTGCTGGAAAGAGCTCGTAGCCGACACAGTGTTTGGGATTCAGGACAGGGATTTCACAGCTTCAGTCTGTTTTCTGAATGCAAGGCTGCACTATAAAAGAGAATGGCTTTTTAAGTTATCTATTTATTCCACACATGCATATGAGTCTGTACACAGCACAGGAACTTGGTGAAATTCATCTTTTCCATGGTAAAACTGGCAAGGAACAGCTCACGCAAAGACATTGCTGAGACCCTCATTGTTTTTGGCCAACCCCTCAGCTTTTTCCAAAGGACAAGGATGCAGGTGGCCTGGCTGCCACCTGACCTCCCAGAAGGGAGAACTGAGCCTGGAAGCCCTCAAAAATCTTTTCTCTACCAAAAAAAAAAAAAAAAAAGAGTTGTATTTCTAGTTTCAGTCACTTCACAGCACCTCCACCATAATCCTCAAGGCCCTCCTAAGCAGCAGGGAAAAGCTGAACAATCCCATTCCTATTTCTCTTCTGTTATACGTCCCTTTTTGAACTTCCCCTTTCCATTTTGGTGCAAGAAGTATTTTTTATTTGACTCTCAGAAATTAAGCACTCAAGATGTTGGATTATTTTTTTTTTTTAATCATCATAATTAACGAGTGCTTTTTTCTTCCCATTTCTAGTGTGGAATTGGATTTTAAACAGCAAGAAGATAAACTACAGCCAGTTTTGAGAAAACTTCATCCTATTGAGGAAACTCAGGTTGCACCTTTGCCTTATTCTCAGGAGAGCTACTCCTCTACTCCCAAGCAAAAATCCAAAACTGAATCAAAAAAGCATGGAAGATGGAAACTCTGGTTCCTTTAACCCAAGTCCATTACGTGTGGAGTTCAAGGCCTTCTTTGACAAATCCTTGGAGTTCTATCCATCATCTCTGACGGGGTCTTGGTGGAATGAGGAGCGTTCCTGGCCAGCGGCAGCGTCCAGTTCTCACCGCGCGTACCAAAAAGGCCTTCGTACCTACGGACTCATGCCCAGGAGCGAGGGCTTGGGGAACACCCTGCCCACTTCTACTCGCAGTTTGCCAATGTGGGATGTAAAACCTGAATGGAAATCCGGACAAAGACGGGAAGTAAAACTGTTTCCCCCGCCCTCAGATCCGAAAGCGTCGCGCTCCGACCTGTTCAACCGTAGGCCGTCATCCTGCTCCCACAGGAATGGTTAAAGCCTTTTGGGGGTCTGGGGTGTTGTCTTTGGATGACAATGAGGGGGAAAAAATAACAAGCAAGCCTTATGTTTGCAGCGGTGTTCAGTTTTACAGCTCCATGTTGATCGGGGAGTGCAGTTTTCAGCACAGAATTCCTGGACAAAGCACAATTTTTCCCGTGGCCCGAGGCCGCGCTGATCTCCGAGACGTGACTGTGGTGTATTCTCTGCCTTCATGCGATGTAGACTCCCAACCAAGCGCTCACATTTCAACATCATTTCTGGTTTAGCTGTGTCCTCACCACCTGAAGAACCACTCTGCTGCTCACCCCCAGCTGGGGGGAGTGGCCAGAAACCTCCCAAAAATCAAGCCCAGCCTTTAAGCACCTCCAGCTCACAGGGTCCAGGCCATGGGACAACCTCTCAGCGTCACCTTCGGTACCCAAAAGGTCTCAACCACACAGGAACAAAACCCAACCCCAAAACAGACCGATCCCAAGCCGGATTGTTGGCGTTTGCCACGGGTCAGTATTTTTTGTAACAGTCTTTGGAAAACCTCTCCACTACTGCAGGAGATTTCGAGGCTGCAGCACTGCTTGGAAGGAGCTGGAATTTGAAATGCTATTTATTTATTTATTAAGCTGCTCAGATGGGTTTCCCTACTTACTATAATTTATTTCTCTATCTATTAATTGTACTCAGTAATTGAAACACTTAAGGGGAGAGATGTGAATCAGATTTTTCCTAATTTTGTTTGGTTTTTGTTTTTTTTTTTTCTTTTAAATGGCACTTAAAATTTTGCTCTGACTTATAAACTGCAACTTTTTCCTTTAAGCATTTGCTACTGTCATTAAACTTGCATCCAAAATTACCAGTGGTGGAAAAATTCCTCATGCTAGAAGTAGCCAGGGAGTGGGAATCTTGGCTTTTGTTTTGGTTTGGGACTTTTTCCTAAGGATTTCAGATAATTTGAGTGTCATGTGACAAAGTGGGTTTGAAATTGCATCCCCTGCAGCAGCAGGAAGGTACAAATTCTTCAGCCTTTAGGCGCAAGAACCGTAATCATTAATTTGCACATACTAAAACTTTGGGAAGTGTTTTCCTTTACACTGTTTCTCCTCTTAGCCCAGCATCCAATTTATTCCTGAGAGGAAACTGGAGGAAAATAACTTTTTTTTCCCCCCCAAAGAACAAGAAAAGGAAGTTAAAACAGGAATAGAAATGCAGAAGATGCCTATGGCCAGCTCAATATTCACAGTAAACCTTCAAGAGGGCTACGAGTTCTTGCACAGAAGCAAATCCTGAAATCCTTTGGTGGAAGTTGAGGGATTAGGAAGGTGATCCTGTACACCAGGAAGGAAGGGCCATTGTTTCACGTGGAAAAAACCCAGTGTTTCATGTAGTTTACCTTGTTTTTAACTAAAATACAGAACTGTTTACAGGACAGCCCACATGACATGGTTTAGAAACCCAAATATTTCCAAACAAAAAAATACTTTTTTTTTTCCTAAGTAGAAAGGAATCTCAAATACGGGCAGAATGAGGAAAATAGAGCAGTATTCATTAGTAAAATAATGTTAATAACTAATGCACTCCTCCATGCTAACAGGCCTAGTGTTTGGGGGTTTTTTTTAAAGAAATGAAGCCAAGCATCTCTCCACGGCAATCAATTCCCAAATCCTCAGTGCCACCCCCTCAGTAGCTTTGCCCATGAAGCTGTTTGTGTGTGCAGGGACCCTGCCACAAACCCGACCCCCGTTTGTGGTTACTGACTCATCCAGAGCTCCTGGAATCACGGGAAAAGAGGGAGGAAACTCCGACTGGAGAAACAAAGAGCTCAAAGGGAAAGTTCTCACGGCGTGTTCTGTACATGTCCAGGCTATTTTCTTAAGAAGTTGCAAATTTTTAATTTTTTACATTTTTTTAAACCCGGGGAAAGCTGACATTAACATAGAGTCTTGCTTCCAACCGACATCTCGTGTTCTCTCTCGTACCCTCCGATGTACTTTGTAATAAAATGTTTTTGCAAGTGTGTAAAATGTATCATAATTGTATTGCCTTTAGAATCACTCAGGCTCAGGTTAGATAGACACCAAGAGAAAAAAAAACCAACCTAATTCTTTAGAGCTTTTAGTGTAGACGATCTTGGAGGTTCTAACGAGGAAAATGCATTTTTATTTTCAGTGTGGCTTTGCTGGATTCACTGGCAGTCCCCTGCACTTCATACACTGATTTTTTATCTGCACTTCTCCCATCTCCTGCTTCAAAATACTTTTTAGCCAATAAATACTGCAGTGATTTTATATCCCTCGCTCTTTGCTGAGTCCTTATATTTTCCACCCAGCAACAGTTGCATTCTTTGGTTTAGAACTATGAGGATAACACTATTCCTGTGAGTAGCACTTGGGTTCTTAAAGATTAAAAACAAAAAAAATCACTGTAAAAATACTTTAAAAAAACAGGATAAACTGAAAAAAAAAAAAAACATGATTAAAACTGGAAAATCCTACCATGGGTACGAAGTGTTTGCTTTTTCTTGCCTCAAATGCAAAACCACTGTCCGTGCCTTTAATTCCTCTCAATGTTTTAAAGGTTAAATCCCTTTTTCCAATCAAATAGAGTAATTTTCATGAACTTCCCAACCAAGTCAGCTGTTAGATGACACCAGTTTTTCAGGACCTGTGTACTGCCACATATTATATATTGCTGCTGGAATTGAGCTGGAATCAAACCAGACTGCCTCTAAAAATCCAACTGCACCAACACCATTTTGTCTGGGAGAATGGAAGGGACTGCATGAAGATTTTTAATATTCCATAAAATCCATCTGTGGTTCATTAAAATAACTGGAGTGCTACAAATGTGTCCATTTGTTTAGGTGAATGCAGCTCTTTCCCACTAATGTTGGTATGGAATGCAACAGGGATGATTTGACAACACAAAAAAAGCTCAGTATTAGTGATGGAATAAAGTCACGACCACCCTCCAAATACCACTTCAGTTTCTGTGACTTAGCTTGCAGTATCTAATTTCAAATGATTTGGAAAGAGAAGAAAACACGTGACTCAACAAAGCAAAGTATTTTTACATGGAAGAAGTCTGGTGAAGAAAACGAGGTTTTCTCCCCGACGTTTTGGAATCCACAAAGCCTGACCTGGACAGATTTTAAAGCAGAGGAAGATAATTTACATCCAGATTCAACTCCTGAATAACTGCAGCCCCAGAGGTCTCCTGTGACCATCAATAACTCTTATTTCAGACTTGCATTTGCAGTTTACAGCCTTCTGGAGAGGCCTCCAGCCTGGAAGTGCCAAGAGATGGACAATCCACCACTGTCTTTGATTGATTGATTGATTGACTATCCAGAGTTCCCCTATCAGCGCCACACTCTCTGCTCCCCTTGACCCTTGTCACTCTCCTTGTGTCAGGTGCCACCTGCACCCCCCAGAGATTCCCCTTCTCAATCTGCTTCCAGGACCCTCAGACAGATTCCACAAACCCCTTTTTCTCCTTCTGATGGCTCCTGCACCGTTTCTATTCTGATTTCACCTCATCCTTGTCCCAAAGCACAGAGGGGGAAAGCAGCAACGTGGGGCACATTCCATTCATCAGCAACACCACCAAGTCCTGTCCTGCCCACTGCTTCCTACTCACACATCCCAACATCCTAAAGAGCCCTTTTTCCCTGGTCACAGCACTGACTTTGCTCCCCATACACCACTAGATGTTTTCCAGAGCCACTCTCCTTAAGGGCGCACTCCTGGAAGTGAAAATCATAGGACCATGGAATGGTTTAGGTTGGAAGGGACCATCTCATTCCAACCCCTGCCATGGGCAGGGAATCTTCCCCTAGGCCAGGAGATTTCCTCTCAGAAGTTAAAGAGCTTGGTTTCCTTGGCTTTGGAAATCCCAAGCTGCTGACACCAGGAAAAGGAGCAGCCATGGATCATTTTGGAGCTGCCACCGAGGCTGCTCAATCCTGATTTACTGGAGGAGGCCAAGATGTTGCCTCACATGGAACCCAATGTTGTTCAAAAGCCACCAAGCAAATAAAGAGATCCTTTAAAATCACCCTTCCAAAGGCTCAAAGAAGTTTGCTCAATTTACTTTTTCTTCAGGCAATGTGTTCTTCAGTAAGGAAGATTTTGTGGTTTTTTTTCCAGGTGACTTCTCCCTGTGCCAGGAGCAGCTCGAGGCAGGAGCAAAATGAACCCGAACCAGGCAGTTTGGAGCAGCAGGACACAGCTCAGCACCCTCAGGCTGCATCCTGTTCTTGCCTCCACTAATAATAGAATCATTATATAAAATAAATATAAGTAATAGAATCTTCTACTCAGCAAATGGATCAAGCAAAAATCACCAGCGAGACTTCCAGAAGGAAAAACAGTCAATGAGGATTAAAAACTCTCTTGCTACCAAAATCGTGGTCAAATGAGATTTTAAACTAATCACTTTTACCCCATTTTATTTAATAAGATCTAGTTCTTCTCCTTGCAACTGGTCTCTTAATTCAAGGTAATTCTCTGTACAAGGTACAGGACAAAACTTGCTTTTATTTTATCAAGGAACTCACACTTAAGGAGGAAAAAATGAAAACCAAATGTGCAAAGCCAAAGGGGAACTACTGGAGAATCTTTCCAGTCCAACACAGTAGAAAAGGCACATCCTGAAATTAAAACTTTTCACTTGAGCACTTAAACCCTTGACATTCCTCCACTGCTCATAAACTGCATTAAGCAACATCAGGTTTTGGGTGGAGATGGTGTCACGAAGTATTTTTCCAAGGAGAAAACACGCCAGCTTTAGGACACCGATACATTTATATTTATAGAATATAAAAATGGTTATGTCCTGTATTTTGCTTCTTTTAAAGAAGTTATCATTACTTGAACTGTGCCTCTGATTCAAATTCCTCCTTCCAGTCATCCTGTATGGTTAATTCTCTACTACAGGTAAAACTGAAAAAAAGTCACCGCATCATTTCAACCTAAATCTGATCCAAGAGAGGTCAGGTTGTGCTTCCTAATTATTATTATTATACATTTTACTCCTCCTACTTCGCTGACACCACAAAAATGAGTTGTGGCTGGTTATTTAACAGGGGAATCTTTTCAGCAAAGGCTGCCTTGTAAGGTGGGAGTAAAAACATTAAAAACACCCTGAAATCTCAGTGTTCATTAGCTGATTATAGAGGCTGTGTGTGGAGGGGTTCCAGGCTGTGCTCGTGAGCACGATGGAGATCTTTAATACCACGCTGCCGAGTTCAAACACACACGCACAACTTTTCAAATCGACTCTGCTAACTGCAAAAGGCGTAATTAACATTTTTAAATATCACCTGAATCGTGTTCATCAAAACAATAATTAACTCACATTCAGCCTGAAACTGAGGAAGTTAAAATAACACACAAGTCTTTCGACTTCCTTGCACTGCTGCTGCATCCCAGCACTGGAATATTCTCTAGGAACGATCTGCTTGGAACCATTTCCCCAGAGAGGTTGTGGATTCCCATCCCTGGCAGTGTCCAAAGCCAAGCTGGACAGGGCTTGGAGCACCCTGGGACAGTGGAAGGTGACCCTGCTCACAGCAGGGGTGGAATAGGATGAGCTTTAGGGTCCCTTCCAATCCAAACCAGTCTGGGATTCTGTGATTTTTCAGTCCAGCAATGGATTTGGAGATCCATTATCCTTTCCTTACAACAAAACCCAAAGTGATACAAGTGGAAGACCAAAACTAAGCCAGTGGATGATGCACCAAAGACAAAATGAAATTGCAGCACATTTGCCAACACAACCACCCCCAAATGCCAAGGAAATGGGCAGCAGGAGGTAAGGAAGATGTGCTGAGGACACAGAGCACTTTAAAAAGTCAAATATCATTGTGTGCAATTACAGGGGGAATTTAAATTGGGAAGGGAAGAGGAGATCAAAAAACCAAGTTGCTGATGGACTCCTCTCTCTAACAATTAACCCCTTTGTAAGAAAGGGATCAGTGCACTGAGCCAAACTGAGCCAAACTGAGGCAGAACTGAGGGAAAAGTGCTCAGACCCAGCACAAACCCGGCCCACTTTGACCAGTGTCCTGGAGAGATCAGCTGCCAGATGCAGACAGCTAAGAAACAATACAAGGGAAAAGCAAACACACAGAGAGACTCCCAAAAACCCACTCAGATCTATCCCCATCTCAGATATCAACAGGCCTCACTATTTTTTTCACTATTTAGACTACTATTAATTGATTCACAGCTGAAAAATTCAAGTGTCAAGCTTCAAACTCACAGTGTTAAGTCAACAGGGTCACCTGCATCAGTCCTTCCTCTAAACATAACAACTTCAGGCTCTGTTCTTCAATCATTTGAACACTTAGCCTGGTTATCTCAGTTTAAGTCAAAAAGACAAGTAAATGCTTGTAATGCTGTAACAAACAGTCAAGTCCCTCATTTCCATACCTCTCAGCTGGCTAATTACCAATCCTACACCATTTTGGTGCACACAGATCAATCCTGGCTAATCACCTGCCCACAGATATTTTTCAAGCATTTTTTTTTTGTCTCTCCCCCTGTGTCAACCACAGCAAAATTACCAGGCAGTGCTTTGTAGCTTCCTGAGCACACAGAGAGTGAGAGGAGGTTTTGATTGCTTTGGGTCACCTGGGATTGCAATCCTATTACAGCCAGGTTCAGGAAGATGTGGCAGAGGTATTTAAGGAGACACTTACAATGAGCTTTGAGTCCCGTCCCATGGAAATCACTGTTCTGTTCACCGTCCTCAGCAGGTTCTCCATGATGACCTGGACATGTCTCTGTGTGGGGCCCTGAGGACAAGGAATAAATTAGTGGTTACTACAAACAACAGACACCAACACAACGGAGCCATTTGTGTTGCCTTTCAACCCACCTGTCTGGTGAAAATTAAATAAAACACCACTTGCTGTTGATCAAAAGCAGCAAATGAGTCTCCCACTTTAACAAAGTGCTTGCTTAATCCATGTTACTGATAAATTAAAATGTGCTGTTACAATGGCAGTGAAAAGCCAAGTCCCTGGAAATACAGCCTATGGCATTTAGTTACCCATTCATTTTCTTCCCCCAAGTCATTTTTCCAACATCAAACCCCCACAGGCATTACGAGACTGGGGGGGGGCTGTTCTGCAACAGCTCAATTAAAAGGAAGAGAAAAGCAAAGCAAGACTTTCATTAAGGAACTGCCAATCTCAGTCAGCTGTTTCAAGTCAGAATTAGAAGCCATCTACCACTACATCTGAAAGAGTTAAAATGAAATATTTATTCCAAGCAGCTTTTAAGGACAAGTCCATAAAACCTCACACAAAACGATGGGCAAAAAATGAAGCCAAAAACACAACAAGGAGAAAGAAACAGATGAGTTTTGCTCCCATCTTTTACTTTATGGATGAAAAATGTGTTTGCATATCTGAGGGACGATCCATCACCAGCACAAACTCAGCCAGGAATTGGTGCTGCTGCCAGGATCAGCCTGGGAGAGGGTGGAGCTGCAGGTGAGCTCCTACCACGGACAGAAACGCAGCCAACAAAGAGTGACAGGAAGCAGCCAGGCTGCCAGGAGCAAATTCCTCCTGTGAAACAACCCCTTCTCTGAAGCAGCCACTCAGAGCTACTTCCAAAAAGAAACAAAATCAGAACAAAACCCAAAAAGCCCACAATTAAATAAGATGCCAGCTAGGATGTGAGTAGCTGACCCCCGAGGTCCTTTCTAACTGAGTTAGTGCATGATTCTACACAGGGCTGAAGGCTCAGGCAGCAGCAGCAGCAGCAGCCCAGATTTTAGGAGAGCATCAAATCACTGCAGCTCTCTGGCAAAGCACCAATATTTGTACATTTGTTGAGGTCAAGAGAAAACAAAAAAGAGACTATTATGCAAAAAAAAGGGATATTACACATGCTGCACATCTGGGAACCATGTCAGCAATGATACAACTCAAATGCACATTTCCCAAAATGCCCATGGGAGAAAAGAAAAAAAAAAAACCACCAAACCAAAACATTTTCCACCTGGAAGAGGCCAGGCACAGTAAATGAGGAAGGTTTAACTCCTAAGGAGATTTATTTATCCACTATCTAACCAGAAAAGCTGTACTGGATGTGCCTCAGAAACAAGAAGTGCTGTGCTGGATATGATGTGTGAGATGTCACACAACACAACCCCATCACTGGAAAACTAAAAGAGGTGGAAAAGAATGGTTAGGAGGTTATATTAAAAAAACATAATAATTCTAAGGCTTCAGGAGTTACCTGCTTAATTCACTTTACTAGAACAATTTCTGTGAAGTGTTACTGATCACAGAGCCACCCCACACTCACCACGTCTTTCTTGTAGAGCACTTCCAGGATGTTACTCAGCAACTGGCAGCAAGCCTCCAAATCTTCTTGTCTCTCCAAGTGATACTTGAGCTGGTCTGTCATTGTTGGCAGCAAGATTTCCCTGCAGTCTGCACACAAAACACGAGGTTACAAACACAGCTTTCAGGGCCTCCGGGCTGATGTGCTTCAGTGCTTACATAACACACAAAAAGATCAGGAAAAAGAAATGAACTCCCAGCTTTCCAACCAAAACCTCACCTCACAAACTTCTGCCTCTGAACTGCTCCAACCTTTGACCATTTGCCCCTATTAAAAAAAAAAAACAAAAAAAACAAAACCCCTTCCTTGCTCAAGTACTCAGACTGTTCCTACACGAAGGGAAGCACCAGGTCAAAATTAATTACTAATTATCCATATAAACGTCAGCCCAATGAACAGCCTGGTTCGGCAGATTTGCCCCAGAGATGCTCTGTGATCACAGCCTTGTGCCTCTGCATTTGTGCAACTTCAAGATACGTTGTTCCCTGAATGTTGGGCTAACATGGAAAGGAAAGAGCAGATTAAGCAAAACCCCACGGGGCACAGGGGTCCTGTAACATAAACTGTCCCCAAATGCAGGGGAGGGGAAGAACCCCAAGGCCCAGCTGCTGAGCACTCCAGCAAAGGCACAGAACTTGTCTTTGCAAAGCCTGCGAGGTGAATCAGTCTTCAATAACTTAAAAGGCCCCTAATTAGAGGTCTGAGAATGTTTCACGGCCCTGCTAAGCCCCACTGGTAGGGAGGAGGCAAAGATCAATTTAATATCTGAGTCACCTCTGAGTTCCACTGTCTGGAGCCGCTCTGATCAATGGGGGAGGCAGTCAAGCTGCATTTCTGAGAAAGGGAAAACTAATTGATTGGTCACAATGCTTAGCTTGGAATTACACAACCAGCACAGAACCTTGGGTGGACCTGACAGCTCCTCAGTTCCCACCTAGGAGCACCTGGGCTCGGTGATAAACATGGGGGGGAAACAAAATGGGCTGGGTACTCGACAAAATCATCCCAGTGGTGATGAGGAGTGGCTGAGGGAGCTGGGGAGGCTGAGCCTGGAGAAAAGGAGGCTCAGGGGAGACCTTCTGGGTCTGCACAACTCCCTGACAGGAGGGACTGTTGAGTGACAAGACACAGGGAACGGCTTCCCACTGCCACAGGGCAGGGAGAGATGGGATATTGGGAAGGAATTGTTCCCTGAGAGGGTGGGGAGGCCCTGGCGCAGGGTGCCCAGAGAAGCTGGGGCTGCCCAAGTCCAGGCTGGACAGGGCTTGGAGCAGCCTGGGACAGTGGGAGGTGTCCCTGCCCATGGCAGGGGTGGCACTGGATGGGCTTTAAGGTCCCTTCCAACCCAAACCATTCCACAATTCTGTGATATTTTAACCAATCCAGTGCTGTGGTGACATCCTCTACAAGGAGATGAGATCTTCAGTGCGTCTTTGCTATGAACTATTTTGAAAAACACTGAGTTGATCAGCTCTGTGCTGATTACCTGGAAGTGCTGAGCAGGAAAGGTGAACCCTCATCACCCTGCCTGCCACAAACCTCCCAGCCCAGACCAACGGGGAACCTTCATGGTCCAGAACATTGGTTCCTGCTCCCAAGCGAGCTCAGGATCTGATGCACAATGGTCACAATGATAATTCCACATCTGCTCTAGAGCAAAGTCCAGCCCGTGGTGATTTAATGCCACAGAGAATCAAATATTCATCTGTATCAAAGGATGCTCAGCAGGAGTTATCAATCAGCTGCACCCAAGGAAAGCCTTCAAGGAACGGACACAGGAACTGTGCTGAAGGTGAAGTCACACCATAAATTTGTGTCAATAAAAACATTTTGTTTGTTGGGACATTGATAAATCCAATTATTTTGTGGTTCATTTAGTTCACGTGGCCAAAAAAGTTTAACCTGTGCTCGGTAACGTTGTTTCCACCACACAGCTTTTGAGTTGAGCCATAACTGAACTGTAAGAACTCCTACAAATGCTGGATGCTGTTTGCTAATATTCAAGAGACTCAAATTCCTCATGGAAAAATCCCTGAGTTTTCTCTTTCAAACTACAGCAGCTCCACAGCTCACTTGGCAATCAGCTGGAAGTCATTTGGAAAACAAAGCAACAGCGAATCCAAACAACTCCATAGGACAAAACAGATCAGTCAAATCACTGTTTACATAAACCAAAACCTTGACATTTGCAAGGATAGGACACTTCATTTAACTCCCAACCATGAGCACTGAAAATATGCACTAAATAATTATTAAACTGCTCCACAACTCAGGAAAAAATTATATTTCCACTTTTTTTGGTTAATTTTTAAATGGTGGAGTGAAAATTATATATATATATAAAAAACATTATGTATATTATGTTATTATATTGTAGTAATTATTATATTTAATGTGTCATTATATTTTAATCATTTATTATATTTAATATGTTATTATATTGTGGTGATGTTATTTATACGTGCATTTATTTCCATATGGAAACATTATTTATATAATTACTATATACTCATATTTATGTCGTGTTTATTAATATGAATAAAATAAATTTTAAAACTCTATTTTACATCTTTTTAAAGATACACAAACCCCACCACCAGAGTCCATTCTGATCCAAGGTTCCAAACTCTCCAGATTTCACACTGAATCATCCATCACTCAACAACATCACTAAAGCAAAATGCTTTAACAAACTGCTTCACACACCCACCCCCTCTCACCCCCAAATCCTTCAAGCTTCACAAATTCATGTATTTTGAATTTTAATTCCTCTAGAGACGCAAACAAATCTTCCTTGACCTCTCAAAGCACAGAATTAGAGCCTTTTTCTCCACCAGAAACAGGCTGATGAAATTTTGTGTGCATTTGCCAGCCTTCCCTAAGTCCACAATCCTGTAGTGCATATTGCTTTTAGAGAAGAAAATCTCATTTGTGCAACAGGATCCAGGATTGCTTGACCGCTTATATGAAAATATTCCCTATCAGTTTCAAATTCCTGAATCAATGAGAAGCAGGAAGGGCAGGGAACCACATTTTAGTAATGAACTCCACCCCACAGAGCAAGGGAGAGAAAAATCTAAATTTTAAAAAGGCTGTGGATAGGGGTTTGATTTATTTTCAAATGAATTTGAGTGTTTATGAAAGGTTCCCAGCACAACTGGGGCTTCAGACACAAACTTCAGAGAATGATCACGATGAAGAATTACGGTGAGAAGATCAGAGGGATGGAGCCCCTCTCCTATGAGGAAAAGCTGGGAGAGCTGGGGGGGCTCACCTGGAGAGGAGGAGGCTCCAGGGAGACCTCAGATCCCCTTCCAGGGCCTAAAGGGGCTCCAGGAGAGCTGGAGAGGGACTGGGGACAAGGGATGGAGGGACAGGACACAGGGAATGGCTTTAAGCTGAAAGTGGAGAGATTCAGATGGGATATTGGGAAGGAATTGTTCCCTGGGAGGGTGGGGAGGCCCTGGCACAGGGTGCCCAGAGAAGCTGTGGCTGCCCCTGGATCCCTGGCAGTGCCCAAGGCCAGGCTGGACATTGGTGCTCGGAGCAGCCTGGGACAGTGGGAGGTGTCCCTGCCCACGGCAGGGGTGGCACTGGATGGGCTTTAAGGTCCCTCCCAACCCAAACCAGTCTGGGGTTCTGTGATACCAGCGGCAAGAGAAGCTTTTAAGGCCACGCTTTTGTTACTGGCACATAAAACCCCCAGACATCCATGGGAATCCCAGAGTGGTTTGAGTCAGTGCACGTGCCTGGAATCCCCATCCCAACCCAACCAAAGCCTGCTGGATTTAAGATGTTCCTAACAGGCAGTGACAGGAAAACCCTGGTTAGGAGCCTCCCGATAAGATCTAAGAGCCATTAAAAGCAGCTCTGATCTGTCAGCAAACCTGGCCTGAGTCCTGATTAATCACCCTCCCATTAAAACACATCCACTGAAATTTCTCAGGAGCTCAATAATGTTGGACCACACCATTCCCTGCACACCCTGAAGGGCTGAGTTTGAGAGCGAGGTTTAAAAAACAAACCAGCCACACGCAATTCCTACCTCTCCCTCTGAAAATGAAACTGCTTCAATAAGGGAAGGCAAAGATTAATGTGGTAAATGTACTCTGTGCCCCTCTAGCCTTTCTCAGGAGTGTGTTTTACATTCGTAATTCCTTGTTTTATCTGAGTTATCTCCATTTCTTCCTCCCTGAGAGAGTAAAGGATGATACCTGATATTACTGACTCCTTCCCCAAAGTCCTGGCAACCTGAGAGCAGCCAGGAGAAGGGAAAATTATTACACAGCCAGTGAGCCGAGAATGAATGAAGCAAATGAGTACAACTGATGCACAGCTCTACCCAGGAAACATTAAAATATTCTTGGGGACACCATTTTACCCAGGCCCCAAGACTTTACACCAGCAACTCCACCTGCATTCCTCCTTTTTCTTCTTGAAAATCCAGCACTTAAGGGCTGAATAATTTCATATCTCAAAAGCGAAGGATAAAGCCTGGACTTGCTGTTTCTACCAGATTTCTAAGGCAGAAAGACCAGGGTGACATAGCTGGTAAACTCGGTTTTAAACTGGTAAACTCGGCTTTTCAGAGATTCTAAGAGTGGTATAAAACCACCACAATGCCAACCCGCCAAGACTCTTTAAATTGCAACCAGAAAAATTTGTTTTATCAGCACTCAGCGGTCCCGGCTTTGGTGATCGGAGAGAAGAATCCTTTCAAATCTCCTTTCTCACTGAACCAGTGCCTATTTGCTCCCTCATTACCTTCCCTGACAGCACACAAACACTTTGCTTGGGTCAGTTTAACCTGCAGCCAGCCTGAAAAGGAAGCAAGTGTTCCACCTCAAAGCAGGAAATCTGTAGGACGAGTGCCTGAACTTATCTTTCACTGGCCCACTGATGGAAAAGGAGGAAATAATAAGGCATGGACAAACAGCACACTTGGAAAGGTTTCTGTGCTGCTTTCCTTCAGCCAGGGAACAGCTTCAAGGCAGGAAGGGCATCAAAAACCTCCACGTCCCCCAGACGAGTTCACTGAGCACAAAAGCTGAATTAATGATGTTTGATAAACCCCGACACAAAGTTACAGCCGAGGCCAGAAACCCGGCTGCTTCGTGCCCTTTTCAAGTCACAAATTACAAATGGCAAAGAAGTGAAGGCAAAGACTTGTAACCTGCAGTGCCAATCAGGATTTTCCTCACGTCCAAGGCCAGGCTGGACGGGGATTGGAGCAACCTGGGACAGTGGAAGGTGTCCCCCAAGCTGGGGTTGGCACTGGATGGGTTTTAAGGTCCTTTCCAACCCAAACCAGTCTCGGATTTGGATTTTAAATCTTGTCCTTCCAATGGAACGCCCTTAACGTGTCCCAGGCTCCACTGGGATGGCAGGAAGGCCATGGCAGAGGGCTGGGACAGGGAATGAAGGCCTGGAATGCTGCCTGCTCACCGTGCTGGGTGAAGAGGTCGCTGTGCACGATCTCGATGAGGCAGCAGAGCTTCTGCATGGTCAGTCGGCTCACGGGCACGTTCAGGATGAACTCGGTGAAGAGCTTGCTGAACACACAGGGAAAGGAAAAATCCATTAAATTCCCCCCCCAACCATGGAAAAACATCCAGGAATAAAGAACCAGACACACAACTTCACGCTTTTGGACGAGCAAACTCCAGTTTTTTAAGACATTAAAAAAAAAAATCAGAGAATCGTGAATAGTTTGAACAAATTTCTTTAGTTGTTAATGGCATTTCTTTTGTCCCCTCCCTTTTATCTCAGTTTTAGACTCTTCTTCTGAAGAGGAAGAAGTGTTTCATTCGAGGTTTTAGGTTTCAAATTGTCCTTGTCTGTGCTTCACTTCAATCAGCACATTCGTGGTTATGGATGCCCAAAATAAAGTGATAATTAACACTGTAAGCTGCCAATAAAAAATTTAATAATTAAAAAAATCCAGAAACAGACACGTTTGAGGATAAGGTTCCATCGCACTCATCAGCTCAGCTCCCCTCTAATACTGACAAGACTTTTCAATAATTTTGCATCCCTTCCTAAAATCTTGAGTTCTTTCTTTTCCTATTGAGACTGCACTTCTAACTAGAAGTCAACCTCAGCTTCAATACTGCCAGTATTTAATTGCAATTTGTATTGGTAATACCAGAGAAAAAAGGTACTGTTTGGGGTAAAACAGGCCAAATCTTGCATTTTCATTTCTCTTTTCCTAATAATTTTGCTGTCACATAAAAAAAATTATGATTTAGTCCAGCAACTCTACTAATCTGTACTTCCTAAGCCCGGGGAAGTGCAGATGTAAAACACCTCACAGTCCAGGCAAGCAGAAGGTAAACACCAGGTTCCTCAGGCCACTGGAATGTTAGACTAAGATTATATTTATTTATTTTATCTCTACTTCATCTCTCTTTTCCTCCTTTTGACATATCAAGGCCACAGAAATAAAACCAGACAAAGTTTAGAAGGGTTTGTGCAGTAAAATTGAATTTAAATTTTTTTTTTTCAATTTGTAACAGTGCCACAAAAAATATTTTTAAATCAAAAGTTCTCCTGAAATACCAGTTTTTATTTGGTTTTTCTATTGCTTTTTTTTTCCTTAAACATCTTTTTATCGCCCTTTTTATTTACTAACAACACTGCAGTGCTCATGAGCGACTGAGACATCGATCCAGCAACAGGGCTCACTGAATTATTTATTATTTTATTATTTACATGAAATTTATACTTGAAAGAGCGAAGCATCATGGGCCAAGCTGAAGAGTTTTGATGGCAGTTGCCTGATTGATAATTCTTGCTGTAATCACACTGTACTGCCAAGTTTGCACACGTTATTTAAAAAAAAACCTGGCCCTTTATGTAAGCCTTAAAAATATGTGCAAGGGACAAAAAATAGGTAATAAAACCAAAGGGATAAAATTTCTCAGGTGATCCATATTTCATTGTCTCAGTATACGTTTTTATATATTTATAAATATATTGTATTTCTATAGAAATATAAATATTTTTATATTGATATATCTTCATATTAATATATTTTATATTCTTATATCTTCATGGTCATATATTTTATAGTCATATATTTTTCATATTTATATACACTTTTTTATTTTTTTACATTTTTGTATTTTCTACATTTTATAAATAAAGACTTAAATAAAATTAACACTCCACACTTAATTAACTCTACTCACCTGAGTTCCTTTGGATCAAACACTAACTTCACATCGTTGACAATTGCTGGCAAGTATTTAAGTGCTGCCCCCTAAAAAAAAAACCAAACAAACAAGCCTAAAAACCCAAATAAACAAGAGGAAAATTAATGTGTTTAAAGGTGATGCAAAGACTGCAGGAAGAGAATCAGGCTTTGGTTTCACCATTTTCTGTGACACCTGAGCTGAAATCCAGCAAAAATTAAACTTTTAAACTGATTTAAAAGAAGACAGAGGCATCAAATGTTCACAAACTGGGGAAAACTTATACCAAAATTAGGGATTTATAAGCTCCTCCCAACATTTATAGAAATCTCTTGGTTCCTCTAATCCCTTTATCCCCCATCTTCTGTCGAGCACTTTCCCATCCTCCTCCTCAGCCATGCCGTGGCTGTTTGGGTTTAATTTTCACTCCACTACTTAAAAATTAAACAAAAAGCCCTAATTATCATTTTTTTCCCTGCAGTAAATCCTTGGTAGCCACTCAATGAAACCGTGGCTCTTCCCAATTCCCCTTGAACTTGCAGCTGCCACTGCACAGCACATGAAAGAGCTCCGAAGATACAAACAGATGTTTAATATTTTAACTGTTTGTAGGAATTTTTCCTCATTTTGTCTTTCCATGTCTTAGGGACAATTTGTTGTTCTTGCACGCATGAGCAGCAGACCAGGAAAAAACTCGGAGTAATTGGAACATAAACCAGAACAGCCAGACTTGCCTCCCTTAGCTTTGTGTTTTATTGATTAAATCAAATGCTTTGATTACAGATGTGTTTTTGCTTGAAAAGAGGCAGGGTTAGACGGGATACTGGGAAGGAATTGTTCCCTGGGAGGGTGGGGGGGAGCTGGGATAGAATTCCCAGAGAAGCTGTGGCTGCCCCTGGATCCCTGGCAGTGTCCCAGGTCAGGCTGGACAGGGCTTGGAGCAGCCTGGGACAGTGGGAGGTGTCCCTGCCATGGCAGGGGTGGCACTGGATGAATTTTAAGGTCTTTCCGAGCCAAACCCCTCTGTGATGTCAACAGTGATTGTAATGTCCACCCCCACAGGCCCGACATTTTCCATCCCCAGTGGTTCCTACAGGTAGAAGAGCCCCAGGAGAACAGTCTTGAGGAATAAACACAAACCCACTCCTTTATTTTCCGAGAACTCCCCTTCCCTGCCACAACCCCTGTCACTTCAAACCCAACCCCACAGCTCCTTCAAAGCAACAACTCAATGGTTTGATGACACCCAAGGAGAACTCAAGAGGTGACCTTATCACTCTCTACAACTTCCTGAAAGGTGGTTGCAGTCAGGTGGGGGTTGGTCTCTTTCTCCGAACAGCAACTGATAGAAGGAGAGGACACAGTCTTAAGCTGCGGCAAGGAAAATATAGGCTGGATATTAGGAGAAAGTTTTTTACAGAAAGAGTGGTAAGGTACTGGAATGGTCTGCCCGGGGAGGTGGTGGAGTCACCATCCCTGGATGTGTTCAAAAAGAGATTGGATGTGGCACTCAGCGCCATGGTTTAGTTGAGGTTAGGGCACGGGTTGGACTCGATGATCTTGAAGGTCTCTTCCAACCTGGTGATTCTGTGAACTTCAAGCAGCCACCAAGGCCGAGATCCCCTCTCCAAAGGGAACCCCCGACCTGTCCGTGGGCTGGATGCAGATTTCAGAGCACCCAGTTTTCATTCAGAATCCACTGAAGCTGTCAAGTTGATCATCAAACATTCCCAGATCTGCTTCAAGCCTCCTGAGCTGGGGACCCTGGCACGATGCAAACGGAGCCATTCCGCGCAGTGACGGACGAGGGCTCTAACGACCAGTTAGGAACCACAGCCAGCAACGGGGCTTTATCTGCTCATCATTCACATGCATGGAGCCATAAAGGTTTAGTAACATCTTAAAAGAGGGCTTGCATTTTATATCTTGAATTAAAATTTCGCACCGTGCCCCGGCAGGAGCGTAAAAATTAACACTTGAATGGCTTCCATGAACTACTGTGGGGTAAAACACTATTTACAGCAGCCATTTACAGCTTGTAGCTGCAACAATTAGCAGCAACTGAGGGTCTACTTTATGGACAAACCAATTAAAGTTTAATTCTGGAGATTTAAAGAAGACTGTGGAAGTATATTTCTCAATTTCCCACCTCAGCTGGCTCGGTTATGCGACAAGATGATCAGAGAACGAAGCTCTGCAGCCCCGTGATTAAATCTGCATCTGTCTAAGCCAAAGGGCTACTAAAGTAATTTTTTATTGGTATTAAATCATGTAAAAGAGCAGCTCTCACTGTAGATCTTACTCTGTTAAGGCTGCAGCTGAAGGAGATTTTCTGTGAGCAGTAGCTCACATGGGAATGGAATTCCCTCACATGGAAGGCTGGTTATTCTCAGGATACTGCAATGCATAAATGAGGAATATGAAATTCAGCAGATAAAAAAACCCCTGCTCTTGTCTTTTCATATAACATCAGGAAAAACCAAATAAGCATCTGGTTCGAGCTGTGGGGTTTTTTTTCTTCCATTTAAAGAAATTAAATTAATTACTTTTCACTCCTGATCAGCACTGGACAAAGGCTCCAATTCCTCATTGCCACAAGAAGCACACGGCAAACTAAGCCAAAATCTTAATTCCATGGTTACACAGGGATGCCTTAAACACTTGAAAATTCCAACCAGCATTAAAAAACCACAGTAGTGAGGAACCTTAATGTTCAATCCCACCGTTTTCTGCAGTCATTTCCCTGTGATCACACGAGAAGCACACCCAAAGCTGGCAAGATCCGTCTCACACACGCACTCAATAATTACACCCAGCTTCAAGCTGGGCTCCAATAAAAATTCCACTGCCCGAAGGGGCTTCTCTCTTTGTGCAAAACGAGTGACAAATTATTCCCACCCTTATCAAGTTACAAAATCAGTCATTTCCAGCACTACAAAGCACACAAACAAAGCAGCAAAGGGGAAGGATGAAAAGGAGGGAAGGCAGCAGTGAGACCGTGTGTGGCATGAATAATGTAAATATTCTCCCTGAGCTGAATTTCCCTGTACATTCACTGCTCCATTGGCTGTGGGGCGTTATTGGGATTTCATTTTATTTTTTTGCCCAGGCTGTGATTCACATGGCTCAGCATGACATCAGCAAGGCCACGGCAGCCTGCAGCCAACTCAGAGCTGTTGTGGCTCATCCTCTGCTCCTCCCACCACTCCCAACCACACCAATCCACGTTTATTTCCCCTTTATGAACACCGTATCTGTGTGTAAAAGGAATTATTCCACAGAAAGTATGGGAAGAACCAAGAGCTGCCACTCCCTCCACACAGGAGCTGTCAAGACAAGCCATGGAACTGCTCAGTGCCTCAAGGATGCCTTCAAAAACTGTGGAAAAAGCAATTAACTGGGCCAAGAAATACAACTCGCTAAGTGAAAATAATTCAGGGCCAGAAAAGCCAAAGCTTTGCCTTAAATGGAATAAATTAAGCAATAATTGATGGCCACAGCTCTCTGCACAGCCAGTGCAAGGGACAGCAATTCCCAGGATTTATCATCCCACGGACTAATTGCCACTTATTCCCTAAATCCTCCCAACCAGCTCTCTATCTGCAGCAGGACCCTTTGCAACCTTTAAGATAAATTCATTGATGGGCTTCTAATGACTTCACAGCTAATTGTGCTCTCCCTAAACTTCTCCACAGCTAGCAGCCAAATCACGTTCCTGTTGAAGGAATAAACTCAGTGATGGTATCAAAAGATCATTTGAGGGAAAAAACCTCTTCAAAGTTGGTAAAAGAGCCACAATAAATAAGATCAGGTGCAATGGAATTGTTATTCCCAAGAGTGGCCCCATCAATGAAGAGTGTCCTGCACTGCCCACTCTGCTCTTTTCTCACTGGAAGTTCACTTCCAGACAGGTTTAACGAGACAGAAATGGGTAAAGAACAGGATCTACCAAGAGGAAAAATAGCACATTGCCCAGATCTAAAAGTTCAAGGAGTTTCCATGACTAAAAGTTTACCTGAATTATTTATCTTGATTCTGAAAGGAATTTTTTTCTGCAGTTTTTTTCCGGGTGGGGAAACCTCAAACCCCAAAAAACTTAACTTTGACACTTGAATATTTAAATAAAAGTAAGCTTCATTTCTTTATTGGGACAGAAGGAGTCCCAGCTGCTAAAATTATCAGGAGCAGCTGCTTTTCAAGGAAATTTCGAGTTTTTAATTTCTTCACAGAAGGGATGAGAGGACAAGTAAAAAGCCTTTTCTTTGTGTCATCAGGCAAATAAAAGCACAGGAAAATAAGACAGGGCAACCTTGCTAAGTACCTTAAAGTATTTCTGATATCATTTGGGATAACAGAAAAATGAGCTTTACTCATTTGCTTTTGTTTGTTACACAGTTGAGAATATGGAGATTTCTATTAATACAAAAGTGAAATTACCTCTGTGATAATTACAGTAGTCACTGGTGAGTGAAAAGAAAGCAGGACAGCAAAGGAATCTTGCAACAATGGAAAATTATCCCATTCTTAGGTTTATAAATGGAATGGCAAAAAAAAAGTCACAAAAGCTTCTTTGCAGCAGCTGTTTAAAAGACAAACTAACTTAAGGTTACCATTAGATTGACCAAATGACATTTGCAAGGTATTAAACAAAATGTATTCTGAGCAGAACACCACAGCTTTTTTCTGGGGTTTAAGTTCAGCTCTTTGTAGTCCATAAAAGCAAAAAAAATCCTTAATTTAAAACTGTCATTTTCCAAAGCCATTCGTTTCCATCAGCACGCCTGGTCTCCAAATTAAGCACAAAAACTCTGTGCCAAATGCAGGATACTCTTCTGAACTCTTTTGTTTGACAAAGCAATAAATTTGTTTCACCCGACTCCATTTGAACATTATTTTAATGTTAATTTTCATCTTTTGTGTCATTCAACGCAAAGCACCTCCCTTGTACCCGAGCATTATCTCGGGTGCCATTCCATTAAACTCATCCAAACAAAATTAAGCCCAGTCAGCAACTGGATTAAAAAAAAATCCAGGAACTCCTAAACTCTATTTTAGATTTGCCCCAGTCCAGAGCAGTTTTTATCCCAGTTATTCATTCCCAACCAAAGCAGCACCTCTGGCACTAAATTCAGTGTAAAACAGCCCAAAACACAATCACAAATGAGTATCTTCTGGAGATACTTCCCACATGGATTCTAAGAGACACAGAAACCTCGGTCCCCAGGTGCATTTTGTTCCTCAGCTAATTTTAAGTGATGCTTTTTAAGTATTCCACCTGTTGGAAGAGCCCTGCAGACAAAGAGAGTCTTGTTTTCTTCTCAGGCACCTTGTATTTCCCTGCCTTCATTAAAATACTTTTCTGTGCCTTTAGCAATAAATGCTGAATATTGAAGCACAGAGTGGACACTGAGAAATGTGTTAGAAGTGACCAGGGTTGTTAAGAACCCCCAGGCACAGGAGAATCCGCATTAAGAAATGGTCCCATCTTCCACCCCAGCTCTCTGTGGCCACGCACAGGATGATTTTATACACGCACAGTGCTCACACCTCCTTCATTCAGATCATTTAAAGCTCCCAGCCTGCGTTTTCCCAGCCATCCTGAACAAAATCAGAACGGCAAACATCAGAGGGGCCCTGCTGGGAAGGGTCCAGCCCCTCCTCCACCGCAGGAGGAGCTTCCCTGCTTCCCAAGGGATGCAAGCAATACCTGACAAAGGAATATCTGCATTTTTATCCAAAGACATCACTCTCCGGGCTCCAGCTGAGCTCACGCTTCAGCAGGAGAAGGTTAAGGAAATAATCATCACGCACCAATTAGCAGAAAACAGGAATAAACCCAGGAAGGCTCAGTACACTTGTAACCATTAAAAATGCACACACCCAACGCTGCTCACCTTCTTGAATCAGCTTTAACTCTTAGAGCCAAACCGATGCTCGGAGAACAAACTGCAACCTCCCCTTCCCAAGCTACTGCTGCAGCCCACTGCCACTCATCGTGCAAGGGGGATCTGCGTTAGTGAGAGAACCACCACAACGTCTGTCAGCTCGAATCACTGCTGGGATTTCCCTCTCCAGCTTGGAAAACCCCACACCTTAAACAAACCAGTGGAAAAGGCAGCCCCGAAATGTCTGTCTCCACTGCAGATAGTGATACATCAAAAAAAAAACCCTAAAAATTTTATTTATTTAACTAAAAAAAACCCCAACTTCTGTGTTGTTTTGAACATTGTAATTTTTACCAGTTCACCTTCCCAAATTCAAACCTACAGGACTGATTATTGCTGCCTTTATAGCCTGGGGTGAACTGGGTTTTAGTCATTCTCACACCTCAACATGTTAATTCCATCATATTTGAGTATACAAAAGGCAAAAGAAATAAGAGGTTTAAGTCCTAGTAAAGCTCTGCTCAAACCACATTCCAAGATCATATGGAATTTTACCTATTTATTGCAAAAAATCCATAGCCAAAGTAATACCAGACAAATTAAAAATAACCTTTTAATAATGTTTTTTTTATATATATATAAAAACCATACAAACTCTCCCCTACCCAAGAATTTTTGAATACCCATCATCCTACAAGAGGTACAAATTCCAAGCCTCTTTTTGTGCTCTACAACCTTAACTTCTTGTTCAATTCAGAGAGTTCTCTCTTGAGGAAACTTTTTTTTCCCCCCTACATGTACCCAAAGCCTTGAAAAATTCAAATAAAAATTAAAAAAAAGAGAAGCAACTTAAAAGCAAAAATATTAAATAACCAAAGACCTACAGTCAACAACAGCTCATCAGCTTCCACAAGGACATAAATATTTGATAAGATAAAGAGGAATTCTTGGTAAGAACACAAGACTGCAGTCATTCACTCCGTGTCAGCTTGAAGGCTGCTCTCCTGACAGATAGGGGGGAAAAAAATCCAGCACATCCAGCCCAAAAAGTTGGGAACACCTCAGAAAATTTCCAGTGGCAGTTCTGCTCCATGGTGATAAACTAGCAAGAAAGATTCTGGTTTTATTAGAAGGAGAAATGGAAAGTTTGGGATGTGGGAAAGAAGCACCTGCCTCGTTTAATGTAAAGCACCTTAATTTTCTTTGGAGGTCTTTGCAACTTCTTATCTCTCTCCAAACACACTTATTTGGTCTAGACTCATTTAGCTTCCCCAAAATATATAAAAAACAGTGAAAAAAGGCTAAAACTGCTACAGCAAGATCTGCTGATCTTCCTGCACAACACAGGGAGCTGGGGACTTAGCTCTTTAAAATCACTGGTTTTCTACAGAACTTCAGCAAAGTATCCAACAGCACAGGAATTCCAGACTGGTTTGGGCTGGAAGGGACTCCAAGATCATCATTTTCCACCATTCCATTTCCATCATTCCATTTTCCATGAGCAGGGACACCTTCCACTGTCCCAGGCTGCTCCAAGCCCCAGTGTCCAAACCTGGCCTTGGGCACTGCCAGGGATCCAGGGGCAGCCACAGCTGCTCTGGGAATTCTATCCCAGCTCCTCCCCACCCTCCCCGGGAACAATTCCTTCCCAATATCCCATCCATCCCTGCCCTCTGGCAGTGGGAAGCCATTCCCTGTGTCCTGCCCCTCCATCCCTTGTCCCCAGTCCCTCTCCAGCTCTGCTGGAGCCCCTTTAGGGCCTGCAAGGGACTCTGAGCTCCCTGGAGTCTTCTCCTCTCCAGGTGAGCACCCCCAGCTCTCCCAGCCTGGCTCCATGGGAGGGATGTCCCTGCCCTTGGGGCATCTCCATGCCCTCAGAATCACCCCCTGTGCCCTCCTCCTGTGTCCAGTCCAGATCCTGGTCCCCAGCAGTGCCCACAGGAGATGCCATCTGCAGTTTCTCTGCTCCCTTCCCCTCCTGGCTCTCCCAGCCCCCCTCAGAGGCTGCACCCAGCCATCCTTCCAGCAGATCCCTGCACCTGAGCTCTGTCCCTCTGCTGCCTCCACAACCCCCTGCAGCAACAAACTCCAGAAAAGATAAAAAACTCCTTTACTTCCTTTAAGCTCCCCTCCTAACGATGTCAGCAAGTGCCCCCTGCACAAATGCCAGAGCACAGCACAGTTCCATCTGCTCCATTCCCAATCCTCTGCAGCCCTTTAACCCCTTCCTGACATTTGGAACCAGCCCAGCACGCAAGAAGTGGCTGCTCCAAGGCTCTGTGACAGGGAGGTGACAGCCCTGCCACCCCTGCTCACGGAGCTGATGGCTCTGAGGAGCTGCCACTGGTGACTCCAAGGTGTCCTGCCCAAAGTGCCAGCTCCAAGTGGAGCACCATGCAGGGATTAATTCATTCTTCCTGACAGCAGTGCCTCACACCTGCCCACCCTTCAGCTCCCATGTCAGCCCCCCAGCTCTGGGAGGCCCATCTGATGCTCCTCTCCACCAGCACAGACTGAGGTACGACTCAGTCACTGCTGGAGATGCTGAATGAGGCCTCTGATGTCACCCCCAGTGTCACTGCCACCTCCCAGCACTCCTGCAGCTCTGCCAGGCAGGATGCACAGAACCCACACTCACTCTGCCCAAAAACCCCCACCTTTATCCACCCATTCAATGGCTTTGTTCTCTGTAACAGAGCACTGCCAGTGCTCGCTGCAGAGCTTCAGGGATACCTGAACATCACAAAAGCAATTTCACAGGCTGCAGAAAGCCAACAGTAACAATTAGGTGTTCTAAGAGCTGACTAATTAGAGTCCAGAGGAGATGAAAGCAATAAATAATGAATGGAAGGTTGTCAAGGCTTCTGAAAGGCCTCCTCAAGCACACTTAACACCACCCTGGCTGATCCCTCAGTGCTTCATCTGCCACCCTTCAAACACAGACAGGAGCTGTGCTCTGCCCAAGTCTGCAGAGTTCTGAACCAGCACAGCCACTGCTGCACTGTGATCTCTCTTCTCCAGCCCTCACCAGGAAGTTTTTCTTCCTGCGTCTCAGGTGAACAAAGCCAAATCCTTTTTTTAGCTTTTTTTCTTCCCCCCCCAAGGTAAAAATGGTTAAAGAAGAAAAGCTCACATTCATCTGCCTTCCTGAAGCAGGCCCTGCAAAGGAGTCTCAGGAAAAGCAACCTCACACTGCACTCCCGTGATCTGCAAACACCCTATTGGTAAAAAACCCAGAGAGCACTCCCTGAGTCCCCATTTCCATTCAGGAGAGATGCTCTGGCAATGAAATGAAAATAGGGTTTTATTGAAACATGTAACATCCTATTTTGTTATCAGATGCTACAGTCTCAGCCCCTCTGCCTAAAATATTCCACCTCAGCTGCTTTACCCCCACTATCTGTTTTTGCTGTGTGCTCAGCATGGCATCAGGAGCCCCGGAGCTCAGCTACAAAGGACTGGGGGCTTTGACTCAGGACTCTTCCTGCTGGACTTCTCCAGGAACCTCTTCCACTGGCACAGGGATTTCCCACTGTCTGTCTTTGCAATCACCTGAGCAGGAGGAGTCCAACTGTCCCCAAATCCTACCCCAATTCTGAGCTCCTTGATCATCTCTCAACTGATTCAGCAGGGCTGGGGCAGGAGTTTCATCTTTTTATGAATTCTAGTTGGAAGCACAAGGAGAAGCTCAAGGTGCAGCTTATCAAACGCATTTAGGGCCGTCTGTAGTTTTCCAGGATGAAAAAGACCCACTAACTCTTGCATCCAGCCTCCTCTGGATACTAAAATCTACCAGTCCTGTAATTCAGAGCTTTTGCTCTTTGATATCAGCACCATTAGAGGGCACAGACCCCATTCTCAATTCCCTGAGCCAAAGTTACCAAAAGCAGATGCTGTTTTTAAAGGGACACAAGAAAAGGGATAAAGGATGAAAGCAGTCACTCACTACTGACTTTCCTTTTAAAAGATGTACTTTGGCTTAGGATCCTATACTGAAGTTCCTGAACAGCCTCAGATATAAATAAAGTGCGTTAAAATATGAGGCTCTACATTGTCACCATCATCTTAAATATAATGCCTTAAAAACACCTTAACTTTAAGGTTATACAAGTTAAAGAAGCCAAATGTCAACCCAAATTAAGTTCTCTTTTAAAAATAAAAGTCAGGTTTTTGAAGCAATTAAAGGTTGGACTGGATGATCTTCGATGTCTTTCCCAACTGAAATGATTCTAGGATTCCATAAATTTACTTGTTCAAAGAAAGTTCTTTATACAGTCACAAACCTTTCAGCAGAAGCACCAAGTACTAACCTTGTTTGAAATAAAACCAACTTTTAAGCACAAACACAGGCAAATACTTCATGGACTGCCCTGGGATGGAAAAGTGGAGATGTGGAAAGCACAAACCTTCACTATGACAGTCTGATCAGAGTTGCTGCTCATCATCTCATTGATGGACTTAAAGAGCTGCAGCAGAGACTCCCTGAAGTCTGCTTCTCCTTTGTTTTCATACAGTCTGAAAAAGAATTCGCTTTCATCAGCACAAACCACAATGGAAATACTGTTTTAAAAAATCTGGTTATTTTTTTGACAATCAAATCACAGACGGCCATTTGTTGTCTCACATTTTTTCAAGGATTGCTACAAGTTTCTTCACCAAACTAAGAGTTTTCTTTCACCAAAAAACCTCAAGACAAGACAGGCTGGGCCAGCAGGAACAAGAGATTTTTATTGTAAAGGTTCCTCTGTGAAATGCCACATCCAGCACTGCTGTGTCAGTCTCTGGTGCATCCCTGAGCAGTGACCCAATTCCCTGTGCCCACGCAGCCCTGGGACAGCCTCTCCACCCTGCAGATGTCTGGCAGGACCCTCGCCAGGCAGCCCTGTGCTGATGAAGACAGAAAGCAGCCAGACAACTTGCCAGCAATCATTAAAATCTACCAGTGGCCTGAGGTGAGTGGCCTTAAACTCTGGCAAAGAAAGAAAAAGCCCATCGACCCTCATTTTGCTAAAAAGATAGGTTTTTGTTCCTGTGGGAAGGAAGCACTGAGGTTAAACTGTGTTTCAGCACTAATGCCAGGCTCAGTTTCCCATGGAGTCAGCACAGCTGACACAGAAGAATGACTCAGCCCCAGCTCAGCTTCAGGGGCAAGGTCCCTGTGCCTTCGGGCAGATGCCTCAGAGCTGAGCTGCCCACTGGGACCCCCCTCCCTCTCTCTCAGATGCTTTCAGGGGGTTAAAACTGCACAGAGACACCTGAGCAACACCAAAGGCGAAAAAAATACAGCCAAGGTGAAGAACTTGGGCCACTGGGCCAGTGAGTGTTCCTGGAAGTCTCTGGAGTGTCTTAAATGCAGAACCAGCCCTGCTTCAGGTGTAGGATGACACAATCCTCACTGGAAAACGAGGGGGAGACGACCACTGGCTCCGCATCATCCCGGAAAACTTTCCTCTCCTTGGGCAGCACGTGGGACTCACCTACACCAGGGTTATTCAGATTTACCCTGACCTAAATCAAAAGGGATCTGGAATCCAGATTAAATCTAACCAGGGGGAGTTATAAACATCACATGGGGCTTTCCAGGCCAGGCTGGACAGGGCTCGGAGCAGCCTGGAACAGTGGAAGGTGTCCCTGACCATGACAGGGGGTGGAATGGGATGAGTTTAAGGTCCCGTCCCATCCAAACCATTCCATGACTCCTTCCCCCAGTAAAACCCCGTATTTGCCCAGTCAGCTCTGATTGCCTTCAAGAGATTCACCCAACAACAACTGGGCTTCCAAAGCCCTCCCTGGTTCTACTGGCTCTGGTCCCCCCAAACACCTGGCACCACAACCCATTAGAGCAGCTCCCAGCAAGAGTTCAATTCCCTTTTACTTTCCTCCCTTTTCTCCTGGAATGAAACCCAGTAGGAAGGTCTTGAATGGAGTTTGCAGCTCAGAAGGAGAATCTCACCCAGGAATTTCCCATATATAATCAGTGTACAATTTCTTCACGTTCCAAGACCACAGAATCATGGGATGGTTTGGGTTGGAAGGGATTTTAAAGCCCATCCAGTGCCACCCCTGCCATGGGCAGGGACACCTTCCCCTATCCCAGGCTGCTCCAAGCCCCAGTGTCCAGCCTGGCCTTGGGCACTGCCAGGGGATCCAGGGCCTGCCCACCCACACACGGAGCAATCTCCTCCCAATATCCAGTCTAAAGCTACGTCATGATGGACCACACACGGCACTTGGAAACGGGCTTTTCTTGGGATAAACACAGAGTCCAGGATGTTCCTGCTGCTTTACACTCAAGTTAGTGTGTAGCACTTTTAATGCTGTGCTCACAAACCTTTGGAAGCCCCAGATATGAAAAAAAAGTCTATTTTAACCTGGACACAGGGGAAATAAATGCTACAGAAAAAAAAAAAGCCCAAACCACTAAACTGTGTTATTTTGCTGTGCAAACTTCTATTTCCCTTTTAGGCTAAATCTGGGGGTTATGCAGGACAAAAAACTTGTTAAGTCCCCATTTCCATAATGGATTTCAGTGTCCCCCTGAACAGATTACAGAGGTGAAACTTCCACCAACAGAAAGAGTAACCAAACCTGACAGCCCAATAAATCAAAGTGCTTCAGACAAAAAGCTCTGCCTTTCAAAAGGGAAGTTGTAATAAAAAATAAACAAGTTAGCCACAAATGTGTTCCTACTGTCAGTTAATAACTATTTATTTAATATACCTGATAAAGCACAAAAACTCTGCAGCTGTGAGAAAACCAGCTTTACACCAGGTTGGTTCTTCCAGCACTGCCTGGAGGATTTTAAGACTGCAGTAAATACACCACAACCACTGGGATCATTACTGAGGAAATCAAATAAAGATATTTCCAAAGGTCACTTGTAATATTTTGCCTTTATCAACCTTCGCTGTAGCGAAGAAACAGCTGTGCCACCAGGCTTGAAGTGGATGAACTTCCACGTCTTTATCCAGAACTGAACTGCTAAAATGCTCCATCCATCCAGCCCACCACCCTATTCCTGAAGTTAAAAATATGCCATAGTTTGGAATAAAAGCCTCAGCCTGCTGCTTGTGATTCCTCAGCGGAACAGCAGCAATCACTCAGAGCCCTGCCACACTCCTGCGTTTTAATCACTCCAAATCACACCCCCCAGGCAGGGTTTCAGTCCTGCAGCAGAACAAACCACGGGCTCCTTCAGCATTCAGTAATTTTGCTGATTAATCCCTTGGCACAGAGAGCTGTGTCTTCCCAACACTGAGGGGCTGTGAATTAGGGCTTCCCACAAGGAAATCCCGTGGCCAGTCCTGGAGGGTCAGACTATCTGTAAATCCAATCTGCAGCCAGAGGGAATTATATTTTTTTTTCTGTCTTCAAGTGATTTGTAGGGCCTGCTGCAGGCTCAGTGCCATTCAGTATTTCATGAATCTCGCAGCAGGGCTCCTACAGAAATAAATTCCAAGCCCTAAATTAGAGAAAAGGGTGGTGGGGATGGTAACTTAAGAGCTCTCCATAAATCCCTTTGTAATAAGGTTGTTACCACTGCTAACAAGCAGTAAAAGACTCAATCTAAGCGAAGCTGAAGATCTCATCAGCTTGGTTAATAACTTTTGTATAAAACACAATACAGTAACAAAAGTTTCCCCAAACAGTGCCAAGCTTTAATTGTTCAGAGACCTAAACTATCGTGACTTCACCAATCCACTGCTACTGAAAATACACATCTCTCTGCTAAAGAGGGAAAAACCTTCTCCTGAAATAACTTCTCACAGCTCCGAGTATTTCTAAAACGATGCCATATTGAGCAATTTTAACTGAGGCACTGTGAAATTCTGGCAGTTTCTGAGCACTATTGGCCATGGGAGGTTTAGGCACTGCCTGTACTCACTGGTTGAACAATATCCTGGAGCGGACGATGAACTTGAAGATGTATTCCAAGGCTTTCATGGCTTTGAAGAGTTGATCAGTGATCCCACACTTCTCAGCATTGTCCACGTATGTTTTTAAAACCTTGGTCAGTTTTCTGTTGAAGTACAAAAAAACCCCACATACAAGTTACAAGTATTCTCACAGAACTGCCATTTTGAAAGGTTTAAAGAAAAATTATGCACCCACAGAGTTACAAAATTAATTATTCAACTCACAAACTCATTACGTTCATGTTTTGATAAGTAACTGTAACATTCTTGAGCAAAAAGAGAAAAATCACAGACCATAACTTTATTTAACATACAGCCAATCTCAATAAAGCTGATTTTCTGCTGGATGTTGAGGGATTTAGGCTCTACGAAAGATGCAACTACTAATAATGATCAGAATAATAAAAATAATTAAATGAAATGCAAGCATGTTGTTAGAATTAACACAAAGTACGAATTTCTTTATTCAACAAGGCTTCCCCTTATAAAGCTTTCCCGTGGATTTTGGGCCGGAATTTGTAAAATTTATTTCTCAAAGTATGTAACACCAGCTGGAGATTCTCTTATTCCCCATTTTAAAGCCTATCAAACTCGAAAGTGAAACAATTTTCAAAATAATCCCATTTCAGCTCCCTCCCTTCCAATGAATATAAATCAGGGTTTTAATGCAACCACGAGCAATTCCATTTTAAATCATCCCAGCTCCAGTGCGTGATCCAACATCCCCACTCCAAGTAAACAAGCACCACATTATTCTCCACTAACAGGAAACAACACCAAGCTCACAGAGATCCTGCTGCCTGGGGATTTGTTGGAACAGGAGCAAACTGCCTGAGAATTTCAAGTAACCACTTCAATATTGCCAAGGCCACCTCTCTTTACTTCAGGGCAACAGCTGAAGGTTGGGCTCGATGATGTTGGAGCTCCTTCCCAAGCTGGATGTTCTATGAATAGAAGGCACGGAGAGGGCAGGGATCTGTCACGTCCAAGCCAAGCCAGAGCTCAGCTCTTCCCTGCTTCTGCCTCTCTGCACTTCAGGAAGGGAAGGATTCTCTCCATGCCAGCCAGAGAAAGGACCACCCCCAGCTTTTCCTGATAAATCCTCCACCCTCAGCTCTTCCTGATAAATCCAGGTGCTGGAGGATGCTCCACCCTCAGCTCTTCCTGATACACCCAGGTGCTGGAGGATGCTCCACCCTCAGCTCTTCCTGATAAATCCAGGTGCTGGAGGATGCTCCACCCTCAGCTCTTCCTGATAAATCCAGGTGCTGGAGGATGCTCCACCCTCAGCTCTTCCTGATAAATCCAGGTGCTGGAGGATGCTCCACCCTCAGCTCTTCCTGATAAATCCAGGTGCTGGAGGATGCTCCACCCTCAGCTCTTCCTGATAAATCCAGGTGCTGGAGGATGCTCCACCCTCAGCTCTTCCTGATAAATCCAGGTGCTGGAGGATGCTCCACCCTCAGCTCTTCCTGATAAATCCAGGTGCTGGAGGATGCTCCACCCTCAGCTCTTCCTGATAAATCCAGGTGCTGGAGGATGCTCCACCCTCAGCTCTTCCTGATAAATCCAGGTGCTGGAGGATGCTCCACCCTCAGCTCTTCCTGATAAATCCAGGTGCTGGAGGATGCTCCACCCTCAGCTCTTCCTGATAAATCCAGGTGCTGGAGGATGCTCCACCCTCAGCTCTTCCTGATAAATCCAGGTGCTGGAGGATGCTCCACCCTCAGCTCTTCCTGATAAATCCAGGTGCTGGAGGATGCTCCATCCTCAGCTCTGCCGGAGAAATCCAGGTGCTGGAGGATGCTCCATCCTCAGCTTTTCCTGATACACCCAGGTGCTGGAGGATGCTCCACCCTCTGCTCACATCACACAGAGCTGCAACAGTGGCAGCAACTCGCTGATCAAAGTTGAGACTGAAGGCTCAAATCTTCTTTGGGAATTAAAGAAGAATCAGGAAAAGGTTCTTGCCCCAGAGGGTGCTGGGCACTGCCCAGGTTCCCCAGGGAATGGGCACGGCCCCGAGGCTGCCAGAGCTCCAGGAGTGAGGGATTGTTGGGGTGTCTGTGCAGGGCCAGGGCTTGGATCAATGATCCCTCTGTGGGTCCCTTCCAGCTCAGGATATTCTATGATTTCATGATTCTTCATGATTTTAAATCAATATTTTCAAACATTTTCGGGTCCCTTAACAGAGACTCTGCACCAGCAAATGCGCCCCAGGTTTCCTGGTCTGGGTTTGCTTTCCCCCCAGCACTGCAAAGATTCCATTAGATATTTTTCCTCCAACATCGACCGTCTACAGCAGCAGCAAAGATTCCAGCTGTCAAAAAACACTTAAGACAACAAAAATAAGGGGCCTTTGCTTTTTTGTCCTTCACTGCTTCTTGCCCACACTGACAGTAACGTGGATAATCCAGGGTACAATGTCAATTTAATGCACCAAAAAACCTGTACTTGAAGTATCTTAAATGGACATGATTTCTTTCCCAATATGGGTGAGAATTGCTTTTTTTCCTTACAAAACAATTCCTGAAATTGTCAAATCATGCCCTTCTTCATTACAACACAATCAAGACTTCTCCTGGCACATGACTGAAAGTTTTACCAGTTTATTTCAAGACAGAAACAAAGACCATCCCCAGCCTTCTTCGAGATCCTCCCAAGCTCACGGGCACATCCCCAATTAAGCCACAAACAAGTAATTAAATAACATTACTGGAAAAAATCTCCAAGTCACATTAGGGAAAATAAACTTTCCCACTTACGTGTAGGCCAAGGTGGCACTGAAATGCTTCTTGATGTAGGTCTCCAAGACAGGGTTGAAATGTTGAAATTTTCTGTCAGCAATCAGCCCAATGATAAATACCTGAGAAACACCAGCATAGTAAGTGTGTTACTCTCAAAAAAATCTTTTATTTTTGTCCACTCCCCTTTCTTTTCAGAGAAGACACATTACTGACATTAAAACTTCTGCTTCTGTCCTAAATTCTGCTGTTAATCCATTATAAAATGACTGGATTTGACTGCTTCCTTATTTTCTGGGAGGATGACGTGAAATAATCCAACTCCCTCTGGATCTGAACCTTTACATACAACTTTTAATTTAAATAATAACTATCAGCTCAGATTTTTTTTTCCATTAATAGACTTCACTCTGTCGTTTACTCCCCATTATTATCTACATTTCAGACCCTCCCCACTGCAGACTCACCAAAGCATCAAACACCAAAGTGTCAAAGGTCTCACTCTCTGAGTTCTCCATCATGATGTTAAAAAGGGCATCCAGTGTATCTTGCAGAAACTACAAAGAAACAACACAGCCCATCACGTTTTCAAATAAATTCAGATCTCACACAGGTTTCTAAAGATATGTTTGCTGAAGTAAAGGCATTTTAAAAGTTAGCCAAAAAATGGAAAATCCAAGGTTTTTCTTTTCAGCAAATTATTTTTTAGTGAAGTTGATTATCTCTACACACGTTAACACTCAACGGAAAAAAATGAAGTCAGAAATCACACTCGGCACAGCTGAACAAGGACTTTAATCTATGACAGTGCTCCAACAACAAGAATTTCCAAACTGCAGCTTCACCACACAGTCACCAGGCCCATGCATTGCTGAAAACTCAGGTGTTTCAGAGCACAAACCACACAAGCAACCGAGTCTCATGCCAAGGAAATTGGGAGCTGCGCCACGGAAAGCACTCAGGACATCCCTGCTCAGGGCTGCCCCGCCCAGATCCACAATTCCAACGGGATCACGCATGCAGGCATGGGAACAGAGCACACTCTGCTGCCCCAGCCCCAAACCTACACAGGAAGGTCTTCACTCCCCCCTGGCTGGGCACCCCCATCTGTGCAAGACGAGAGGAAAAGCAGATTAGTGCCAGGGGCTTCCAGTCAAGCACAGGATCAAAAGCTTCCTAATTCCAGTAGTTCTTCCCAGAGACAGCCAGGAATCCATGCACTGCCCAGAGCTACTCATCGGTTTTGCTGGAATGCGATTGTGTGTCTGAGCTCCTTCCTCCAGCTGGCACAGACAGACAGGGGCTCCTCCAGGGCACAGCCAGGATGGATCACAGCTCAGTTTGGGTTGAGAAAGAAGGGGTTAAATGTGGATGGTTCCAGCACATCTGTCTCAAATCATCACGGAATGGTTTGGAAGGGATGTTGAAGTTCCACCCCTGCCACAGGCAGGGACACCTTCCCCTGTCCCAGGCTGCTCCGAGCCCCAATGTCCAACCTGGCCTTGGGCACTGCCAGGGATCCAGGGGCAGCCACAGCTTCTCTGGGCACCCTGTGCCAGGGCCTGCCCACCCTCCCAGGGAAGTAAAATGAAGCAAAAATAGTTTTTGCCTTGGAGATGAGACAAGGTGTAGCTGGGGAAGAACATCCCAACAAGCAGGAGGGAACTGATCCCGAGACCCCAGCTACGAGAGGCATTACACACCCTGAGAGAGGGACGGAAAACCAGCCTGGTTCCCACCCTCCCCTTAGAAATGTTTAGCTGTGCAATGAGTCTCCTGGATCAAGCATGATTCACCTGATCCCCAAAATCTACAGTGAAATGTCAGGAATTAAACCCCACTCACAGCTGAATGTCAAACTTCTTAAACCAAGTGAGCACAGAGTCCCAGCTCGTGCTGCTGAGGATGAAAAAATAGAAAAGCCAAAATTCTTGCAGCTGATCTTAGCCCAGTCCTGGCAAAGAGCCAGCTCATAACTTCACTACAGGGGCAAAAGCAAAACATCACCTTCTCCCAGCCTTACTCATTCCATTAAAGAAGATGTGCAAATAAAGCTCATTAAAGGCTGGACTCAATGTTCTAAAGGTTGAACTCTGTGATCTTAGAGGTCTTTTCCAAGCTAAATGGCTCTGTAATTCTAAATGATTCCGTGGCTGCTGCCAGCTGGCAGGAAAGGAAGTGAAAAGCAGAGCTCTGAGCCTTGGCAGGAGAAGTTTCTCTCCTGGTCTGAAGAGAAGTTGCACTTGTGGGTCCCACACACTGAGGCCCTTGGAAGCCAAAGGATGGTTGGGAGGCTGATCAAGCCTTGATTTCACAGTCAGGCACCTGAGCCTGACTTTCATTGGCAGAGTTCAAGTTTTAAATCTGTTCACAAGGACTTGGTGGAGCAGCAGGAGGAGCACAGCAGAGATGCTGCTGCTTGTAAAGGGGCAGGACAGTTCTCAGAGGCAGCGTGAACAATTCCTCGACTATTAGTTTACATTCTCATGTTCCACAGGCACTGCACAAATGGAGCCAGAGCCTCTGGGGAAGGGAGATAACATTTACAGCTTCCACACACTCTGAGAACAGGCACAGAAGGGGGATCTGGGCTGATCTCCACTCAGCAATAAATGAACACCAGCAGGCCCAGGCCTTTTACTGGGAGTTTTAAGGAATGGCAGTGGCTTAACAGAAAATATGAATGTGTTTTATCACATCAATACTTTTTTTAAAGATATCCAGACTGCACCAGGTATTGTGTTTAAAAACATGAAGGACAAAGAAAGCTGGAAGAACAGAAAGAACAGTTACAAAGCAGATACTACAACGGAGCAGGCTCCACAAAGATGGAACACTGCTGCACCAGATGGAGAATATAAACAGTGGTCCTCTAAAAAAGGATAAAAATGGGGGTGGAAGCAACTTTAAACATTCCCTCTTCTGCCCTGTGCACAAATCCAGTGGTGCTCAGATCCCTGTGAGCAGGGAGAAGGGAATCTCATTGAGTCTGAGCGTGTGCAGCTGGAGAACTAAAAGCAAAACTCCTTTTATCCAAACCTCATTTGTGGTGCATCCTGAGGAAAACCCCGATCCCCACCAAGCAGGAACGTGCCACACACTCTGGGATGTCACATTTGGAGAGGAGGGAGAATTCCAAGTGACAGAGCCACGACAATGCTCGGCAGGAGCCAGTACCACTGTCAATGTTCTGCTCCCAAACAATCCAGGACAAAACCACAGCAGAGGTGGAACCTTCCTGAAACACAAATGTGTGAGATCCCCCTTTCCCCACCCTCCAAGGAATGACAACAGCAGCATGCCCAGGTGGTTTAAGTTACTTCAAGCTGAACCATTCATTATGCTTCTATCAACCACCGAAAAAAATCTCCTGAAATAAGGAAACAACTCTCCAGGGCCACCTGTCCCCAGTACATCTTTTGACACTCTTTTAGATTTGATTTATTACAACACCTCCAATAAAGTCCCAGCCTCCTCTTTTGCACAGCTATATCTGTCTTTACACAGCTCTCCACAATTACTCAGTGGCCTTGGCAAATGTAAATAACTTGGCACAGCTAAATATTTCTGGAAGTATTTTTTTTTAAAAGAAAACAACAGCAGCACACGCTAAGATTGCATTCCACATCCACAGATTAAAAATATATTTAACATCACCATGTAAGAATTCCGAGATGTTCTAATCCTGCAAAGAGAAACACCTTTTCTTCAAGTATCCGCACACATAAAAACTGACCAAAGTGCAAAAAAAACCCCTAAATTTTCAGAAATGTGCATTTTACATGTGTTTTATCAGTTCTCAAACATCTGAAATGCTCTAGAGGGCAGGGAGAGAAGCATCAGCACCCTAAAATTTGAGACACCTGGCTGCAATTCAATGTGCAAGGGAGTGCAGTGAGGTTGAGGGGGGAAGTGTGGGGAATCAAAAAAAAAAAACAACCAAACTCAAAATCTGGGATTGTTAAAGACATTAACTCATTACCTTGACCACTTCACCACCATCAACCTTCATCAGCTGCTTCAAGTTCTGGTGCAACAGGCTCGTGTTGGATCTCCACTTCAGCAGTCCCAAGAGGTCAACTAGGAATCAAAAAACCCAACAATATCATGCAGGGTATTCCCCTTCCCTCCCTCTCCATAACCATATGCAGGACAAACAGTTTTATTTCCTTAGTTCAGCCTTTTTCCCTGGACAACGACGCATTCCTGGCACCCTCTGACGCTGCAGAAACCTCGGACAATCCTTCTACCCTGACAGAACTCTGAAAGGCTTTCAGACAAGCAGCCAGCTTTCGAAATACCAGCAGGAAAATCCAGGCCAAGGAAGCCTGGTCCATCGGTTTTTAATTTGCTGCACACAACAGTTGTGTACTTAGAAAAAGATGCCAGAATGAAATTAGTCAGCCACCAACACAGTCGTATCTACAGGGCAGTGACTCTCCCAGCATTCATTGTTCCAGCTTCTTTGCTCTCACTGCATAAACTGAAAACAAAATAAAGCACAACGCAAGGCAAACAGCTGCAAACGAAATGAGAGCGGGGCAAAGCTGGGTGATGAACATCTCCCCGTGCCCACACTGCTCTCAAGGGATGGACCCTGAGAGCACAGACCCGATCATGCAAACGGTCTCGGCCCCAAATCCCGCATCACAAAGACGCTGTCACTTCAGCATTCCCTGATAAATAAGGGAATGCAGAAGGCCAGCTCTCTCCATTAGTCATTGTGAAGCTTCCTTCAGGGAAAAGTTCCCAAGAGCAACTCCCAGTGGGGTTCCCCTGCAGAGCAGCAGCTCACTGGGAAGTATCAACCCCAGGGAGTCAAACACACCCCAGCATTTGCTGAGATGCTGAATTGCCCCCAGACCCCAAACCCCCCCACTCCTCCTGCCTCAGCCAAAGTAGCCTCAGGGAAAAATTCTTCCCCACGAAAAGTCAGTTTTCAGCACAAAACAAACTCGCGGCAACTCCTGCTCAGAAGCCTTCAATAAAAAACCGAACTCAATTGCTCTCAAAGGTCTTCTCCAACTCAAATGATTCTATGACAAATTTAAAGACTCACTACACCTTCAGTTTAGCCTCTGGCCCACTACTGCACATTACCCACCTCCTAATATAATTCATACTGTGTGAATCCTGCCCAAAATAACTCAAAACAGGCAGTTTCTCCCAACCAATACCCCCTCACCTCTTTGCTTTTCAGACTTCCAAAGCAACCAACACTATGCTTACCAAGGCATGAACCTGCAGAGTTTATTCTGGAAATTATCTGCAGAGACCCAAAGCAGCTGCGATACTTTTCCCAAAAATCTTTCATTCTAAGTAATAAATGAAATTACTTCCAGTGGAGAGGACTGCAGTACTCCTTGGAAAGATTCCCCTCTGAGCAGCACTCAAACCAAGCCTTCTCATCATCTCTTTGTGAGGAGAATGAAAGAGTTTTTTACTACATTAAAGCTTTGAAAGACTTGAACCCAAATCCTCCACTCCTTTTTAATACGTCCTACAAGAAGTCTACAGCCTGAACTCAAAGTCCTAGAAATTCAGCATTAACAAAAAAATGCTTCTGGAAGCAAAGCAAAGATGCCTCCATGAGTTATCCAAAGTGTTTCATGGATATATTTATCTCAGCTTTCCACCCCTGATTTTGGCTGCAGCCTGACTTCTAACAAGGCATCAGCTTGACAGAAGAAATGATCTGAACAAAAGCCAGCCCACAGACGAGCTCGGAACAGCATCACGGATTGCCCCAAGAAAACAAACCCACGTGGACTGGCAGCGTGATGGCAGAGCAAATGCTAAATGAATATACATTTGTGAGCACAGAATGTCAGTGCAGGCCAGCTGAAAGGGAGAAATAACTTACAAGGTACAGAAAATGGGCACTCACTGGTACTGCAAGCATTAATTAACCCCAGCAAAGTACCAGTCAGGCAGCTAATCCCACTCTTTTCACAGGCTGTGTGTAAAATAATGCAGTAAAAGGATGTAAAACAGTGTTTTAGCCTACAGGAAACAGGAATGCTGGAGTCAGCCTAGGTCAAGTGAAATTTGAGGTTAGGAAACATCAGGAGGAGACAGAATGAGGTTGCCCAGAGAAGCTGTGGCTGCCCCAGCCCTGGCAGTGTCCAAGGCCAGGTTGGAGCAACCTGGGACAGTGGAAGGTGTCCCTGCCCATGGCAGGGGGTGGCTCTGGATGATCATTAAGGTCCTTTCCAACCCAAACCAGCTTGAGATTCTGTGACTTCCAACTGCATAGGGCTTAAACAAACACCCAGACTGCCAAGTCCCTAACAGCAACTTTGCTTTATTAATGTGATTTATTATTCTACTGACTGCATATGAACATTTTCTCTTACAGGGTATCTAACAAGCAGAAGCAAACAGCCCAAGTTCCTGCCTGTCTGCTTTCCCTGACCTGTACCTATGCAAAAGCTCCCCCATAGATACATCCCAACTTTTCTCAAAGCTCAGCCACTGAATTAAGTTAGGTAATATTTCCCCTCTAACTAAACTCCCATCTGTTCTTTGAAATTCTCTGCCTTCTTGACTTTAACATTTGATTTTCCAGCCTTTATGATTTTTATTTTGATTCAGTGCTTACATCTTCACTTCTCATGCCACTACAGCACTTCAGTTTGTCATACGGGTAGGTGTTTTTTGTTTTTTTTTTTTTAATTATCAACTGTGCTAAGTCAAATTCCTCTCAACTGTTCTCCAAAATCCTGATCTCCCTGGCTCCTCAAAGTCTGGACTCCAGCAAAGGAACAGCCACTATTATCCTGAGATTTGAGTCCTTCAGGCAGGAAACAAAACAGAGAAATTCTTGGAATAAGCCTTAGAGGTGCCTTGGATGCTTCCAACACAAACCCACAGGGACAGCACCAGCCAGCTCTCTGCCTACTGGCAACGGAACATTTTTCCAGCAAGCCCATTAATGCCATTTCACTTCTGTTCCCATCGCCCTGATAATTAAGAGGACATCCTGGAAGTCTTGGAAGAGGGGCCAAGAGGATTTATTTCCACAGGTACCGAGGGGTTTTGCTCTTCCCCTTTGTCTTACGTCACTGCTCTTCTTCAAAACGAACTGCAAAATCCAGGGAAAGGCCAGGGAATGTCCTGCCCTAATAAATTCTGCTCAAATCACTAAAAACCGGTCAAGTGTCAGCCAAGTAGATACTTCCTACCACCACTCTCTCTCAAATAAAGGCTCACCAGTGGCCAATTTTGTTATTTGGAAGACTCTTCCATGCTAAGGACATCGATTACTGATAGAAAAGCAACATTAGTAACTCACAGTTCATAGAGAACTGAAGTCAAGGGAGTGTTCAAAGAGCTCAGACACAAAAAAGTCTCTGCACCATCAAACACCATGCAGAAAAAGGCAGATGACTTATTCACATACTTTCAGAATTACTAAAAATAAGACTTAAAGCCAGTTCTAAGACAGTCATGGAAGGTAAAGAAAGAACTACCAGAGGTAACGAAAAAGGAGAAAAATCTGCTTTGGCTCAACATTTTGGTAAGTGAGGATCATATTGGATTTTTATTTACTTGTTTTTAAGAAAGTTAAAAGGAAGAATAATAACCAATCATTTTACAAAAGTTAAAATCAGCTTCAGAAATCACCATGTGAAAAGCACTGCCAGTTTTCAGATGCAAACTGATACTTGAGGGAGGAAGTTAATGATGATTTTTTTGTTTTGTTTCTTTTCTGCTCAACGACTCGTGGTGATCTTGCTTCATAATGTCACAGTACTTTGAAGAGAGAGGAAAGACTTTGGCAACTCCGAGGAAAAGTTTCACAGACAACATAATTAAGAGCAGCATTAAATAAAGATCAGGCCTTCAAAGCAAACGATATGTAAATTAAGCACCAAACAATGCTCAGGCTTAATTTTAATAGCAGTTCCATGAAAGCCACAACAATATATTGATCACTGGGAAATACTTTTAACTCCTAATGAGCACTAGGGAAGGCTGAGGGGAAAAACAGCACAGATTTTCCAAGAAAAAGCAGTTTAATTCCAGATGCCGGATCCTGCTCTCCGAGCCCCGGCCCCACTGTGCTGCTGTTGAGCTGCGACCCCATCTTTGCTGGGAAATCCTACAAGCACATCCCAATTCTTTTGCTGAACACCCTCTCCCAGGCTCCAAGCCTGCCAGACTGCAGTGGATCCGATGTGCTCTGCATGTGAAACACCCGGGATGTGCTGGGAGATGCCACTGGAAAACACCGCAACCAACTCCGGGCTGGCCGCGGAGCTGCGCCCGAGCAGGGACATCCCCCCGGACAGGGGGGACTCAGGGACATGGGAATCTCATCGTGATTCCCACCCACCTCCCCGCCTCATCCAGCTCCCCACAGACCCTCCTGAGTCACAGCAGCTCCCTGGAATGACTCAGTCCCTATGGAATGACCCTCCCACACGCCCCACTCCGCTGCTGGTGCGGCCAGGAGAACAAGGGATCGCTCCATGGCAACCAAGCACAGAACTTACACAGAGGGCAGGGGCTGCAAATGCGAAATATTTGCTGTGGTGGCTGCCACCAGCTTTCCACCGCCTTGGGATGCAGTCAGCCAGCTGACAAACAGGGAAAATGTACAGCAGGCAAGGTTTGAAAGGAACAAACGAGGCCAAGGCCACTCCTGGGAAGGTGCGGGAACATGAGAGTGACCTCCAGGCAACGCATCCTCCCCTCACATCCCCTCTGCACACCAGGAGAAAACATCAGAGCTTTCCTCAGCCCTAAGAGGGGTATTTGCACCTTGGAGTAACATAAACCAGCTTGTTTGGGAGCAGAGCCCTGATATTACCTACTCTTGAAAGCAAACTCTTCCTTAGTGCTATTTCTCAAGGAACAGGAAATTGCCACAGAGCCTGTTCCCAGTGCACTTCAGGGTGAGAGCCTCAGCTCTATGGGAAACAATATCCCTGGTCCCACTTAACTTGGGATTCTTAGGTTTTCTCAGACATGGACTGCTCTAGTGCAAAACAGAAAAGGCTGGATGGTTCACACACCCACCCACGGAATTTAAGCCAGGACCTTGTGGCAAACAGTCACCACCCAGTCACAGAGGAACGGGGATGGAGCAGGCGGCAAAGCCAGCACAGAGACCCCCAAATCCTGCTGTGGGGAGCAGTTCTGAGAACTCACCATTCTGGGTAAGTTTTGTCGAACAAACCAGAGTGGAAATCTGGAAAGAGTCCTTGCTGATGGTGCAGCTGCCAAGGTTCTGCATGCTCTTCCCTGTTGCTGAGTGTCCCTTTTCCTCCAGCTCTATTTTCGTGGATGGCAGACTGAGATAGGTCGAGGCATCCTCCAGCTTCTTGGCTTCTGCCTGCAGTTGGTGTTTGAAACACACAGGAGAAAACATCCAGTCAAAATCTTGGTAATAAGAAATTTTTTGACATTTATGCTGGATTTTCTTAGGTTTGAAGCTATCAAACGGAGCTTCAACAGTATTAATTTAGCACTAATCTGTCTGCATTAGAGCCAAGATGAGATTATTTAAAAGGCTACAAAATTAACTTTTCTCAACCCACAAAAAACTCAACAACTAATGCCTTTGAAATTAAAACATATTAAAGGTTTAACACCCAATCTCCAATATAAACCCACTGCTCAGGACTTGCTCTTAGTTTGATTTAACAGAAGAGTTCAAAACACATTTTCCTGTGTAATTCTGGAACAGAATTCCCCACAAGTCAGTCAGTGGAGCTTCCCCACTGGGAAGTCAAAATTCTACCTTGTAAACGATAAGGTCGTGCTCTCCATCTCTCAGAGTTGTCCCATCGTATCTCATGAGCTTCACAAATGCCAGAGCAAATATTTTCTCAGATTTATCTTTGGCTGTCAGAAAAAAAAAAAAAAAAAAAAAAAAAAAAAAAAAAGAGAGACAAATCACCACAATTATTTGATACTTCTACAGTCAGGACACCTAAATCTCACAAACACGGACAACCTGTCAGTGAGTGACCACAGCAAAGACGCTCACGTAAATTAAGTGTACAAGAAATCAGAGAAGTCTACTAAAAGCAAGACAGAACCAAAATAAAAACAAAATGAACACATCAGCAACCAGATGCTTCATTTTTCTATATTCTGTCTGTTCTTTTGGAAAGCTTTACTGAGGCAACTTTTTTAAAACAAAACAGAAACGTGATGCATTTAGAAAGCCCAGGTTTTTAGAAGAATGGCAGCGTTTGGGAGATGGAATTAAGATCTGAACAGCAGCACCGAGGATCTCATCGGAGCAGGAAGCCCTGAGGACACACATTTGATGGGGGAACATCAGAAGCAAAGCAGAAACTGGATCCATAATTGCAGATAAAGTGCCTGAGCTTTTGGAAAGCTGAACCATTCTGCAGCCAATAGGAACTAGAAAATGCATTCGCTTTGTTCTTGCCCAAATCTATTGGCAAAAGTTTAAAAAAACAAAGCAACAGAGGAAGGAGAGATCAAGTTGAGAAGTAAAGCCAGAAGGAAAACGTCACCACCTTGAGACAGGCCAAGGAACGTGGGAGAAAGCCCTGGAAGGGGCTCCATTTAATATTTAGGAATGACCTCTTTTAAATATTTAGGCTGTGGCCAACCTAAATATTTGAGTCATCATAAGAACATTTCTGACTCTATTCATCTGTAGCACACAATTATAAACCTGATAATGACACTGGCTTTTGGCACATTGTTTTCTTTAAACATTATCATTCTTGCCTTGGGGATGTTTTTTATCCCATACCAGTTTTGGGTTTTTTTGGTTTGTTTTTTGTTTGGTTGAGTTTTTTGTTTGGGGTTTTTTTTGGTTTTTTTTTTTTTGTTTTTTGTTTGTTTTTTGTTTGTTTTTTTTTGGTTTTTATCTAAATTATTTTATTAAATTTCTTAATCATAAAGTCTTCATCTCCTGATGCTAAACCAACTGTAAACTTTCACATTCCCTTTTGCTGAAGATCTTTACTACTCCCTATACTCTAAGGTATAGAACACCACAACCCTCTGCGTTACTAATGGAAAGCTTTATTGCATTACTAACCTAGTAAAAAATTCCATTTATTCCCTTTGGAGAAAAAAACTGGGCAGGGAAGGAAAAACTCAACGAGGATAGGTAAGAGTGAGGAAGACGTAAAGGGAAAAAGGAGCTGAGACGTGACGTGCAATAAAATGTCACAAATTCAATCCTGCACTAAAAGCAATGACACGAATGAGTTCTGGATTGGGAATGCCATCCCTGCCTCAGGACACTCTGGCACCAGGCACTGCCAGGAATTCCCACGGAGAGCTGAGGTACTCACAGTCCTGGGAAGATCTGTGGCGGAAGGTGAACCTCAGGTGGCTGCGGTTCACGTCCTCGATGGGGATCGCCACCTGCACACGAGGGGAGAGGGGAAGCAAATGGTCAGTGCAGCACCTTCAGCCTCTCCCAACCCCATCCAGGCATCTTCCAGCACTTCCAAATGATCACTGAGTGACAATCCCAGCAGCACATCCATCCTCTGGCACTGCCCAGCAGCCCCTTTCTGCCTACGGACACGACAAGGGCACCTTCGGAGTGAAAATTCTGGTGTGGGGAGTAGCTCTCCAAGGCCCTTGTGAGCACACAGCCCCTGCTCCCACCGCTGCAGACAACCTGGATGCATTCCAGAAAGCCACCAGCAGCTCCTCTGCAATATCCAAACTTGGCAGGGAAGTGGAAAGATTATTACCCCAGCAAAATGAGCAAGCTTAAAGCACAACCAGCCCCTCAAACAGCGATGAGCCCAACACTCTGGCAAATGTGTTTTAGCCTTAACACCCTGCTCCTCCAGGTCAGCTTCATGCAAACAGAGCAAACCATTCCTAAAGAGATGCTGGGGTTTCCCCACAACAGTCATCCTGACCAACGGCTGAAATAAAATTCAATATGCAATAAAAGTCAGAGCCTTCCTTGGCTGAGCTACTCCTTGCCCTGCTGAACACAGGCACTGAATTCCCCCAGTTTTGTTTCCCACTGAAAGCTGTATTAATGGCACATTAACACCCAGGGAAGTTATCTCAACAGTTTCGATACCTTTACAGTCTCAAACCAGCGAGGCTGCTTCACTTGGTAATAGATCACTGACTTGTACTCCGAGATGGCTTCATCACCAGCACCGGGAAAAATCACGCTCTGCAAAAACAAACAACAGAGGAAGCGTTTATGTCACTTAAACCCCACTTTTTCAGCCAAATCAACAAAAAATAAATCAGTGAAGTAGGTCAGAGGAAGAGAGAATGCTCCTCATGAAAGTGGTATCAAAGTGCATGCACTGATAAGGCAAGATGTATTTAATGAGGACAAAAGCTTGGCTGAAAATAAAAACTGGGACCTTCAGCTGCCAAACACAGATGTTGAAAAGGCTTAACCTGATACGCACCAAAATCAAAAAGCCCCCAGACATTAAACACTTTAATACCTCCAATCTTTTGCCATCTTCATCATAAACAGACACTGTGACCTCCACGTTCTTTGCTGTGGTTTTGCTGCCTTTGTCAAAATCTCCCTGAACCAAGGTGACGTAGATGTCGTTACGGACATCTCCTGCAAGGGAAAGCAAAGCACAGAATGACCCACAATTCTCACAGGAAACCCACGGATTTATGAAACCAACGACACACAGAAACAATGGCAAAACATTTAAAGCACCACACCTTCGTTTATTTTATTTTTACACAGCTTCTTTCATTATTCACTTGAAAGGACAAGTTTCAACACAGCCATTTGTCCCATCCAAAGGTATTTCGCAATGTAAATTATTTTAACAGCCTCCAAGAGGTCTCTGATTTGTTACACCAGGAAGAGGTGTGATGTTTTTGCTGGCTCGGGGGTTGCAGGGGAGGGTTGTATTCAGATTTATGTCTCAAAAGGCTCCTCAGCTCCACCTCAATTCAACTGAAATTTTGAAAATGAGCTGGGGAAACGAGGGATTTCCAACAATTTCACGAGGCAGACGGTTTATGAGCCGACACAGGACCCAAACAAGCTGCTGAGGCACTCACACTTGTAGAAGAGACTCTAAAACATCTGACAGACACATCTGTCAGCAGCCACAGGGACACCTGCAACTGGGATGGGCTTTGGAAACACCTCATGGATCCTCCAGAGCCCATCAATCTGCAAAGGACAGTGCGGGTTCGGCTCTTGCTCACGGCAGTTTTTATTTTGAGAAGCACCACAGTTCTGGGTTGGTTTTGACGGGTTTTGGTTTGGTTTTTTCTTCTGTAAACACCTGAACTGAACGCGCACAGAATACATGTATTTAAAAAAAGATGACAGGGCTCTCTTTCAAATGCATTATCCACACCTGGTACAAACCCTAAGAGCTGCTATCTCTAAATCAAGCCTGTGCCTCTGAAAAATCTGCTTTGGATGCAGCACAGGATGTAAGCTCTACATATGCCCTTGCTGTGGGGATAACACCAGGAGTGTACTTTGTATACATTCTTGGTAACCGGGGGAAAAAAAAGGAGAATTTCCACTGCCACTGGGATTTCCTGTCTTCTTGAAGGGGGTGGGAGCTGCATTTATTGATGCAGGTATTACCAAAGTATTTCGCATTTATTTTAAATGAGACATCTTTTGATGATGTCTTTTTTTTTTTAATGCACACCATACCTTGAATTCATCTTTAATTATTTTTTCCTCCAAAACCTTCCATACATCCAGACATTTAAAGCAGGTTAAAATGTAACAAAGCAGCATTAACCCCCACAGTGCCTTACCAGGCATGATAATCTCGGGAAAGCCCATTTTCCGAGCCACTGCTGTTGACCTGTCCACTAAGTGTGGAAACTCTTTCCTAATCTGATGGATATCTCCTGGAAGAAGTTTCAAAGTCACCCACAGACCTGTTGTGTAAAAAAAAAAACCAATTATGGAACTGCTGGGATTTATTCTTAGACACTAAAGACTTCTTTTTACAAATTGAAACATGTAAGAATGTTAAAATAATTAAGGTAGATTAAGGTAACTGATCTTCCTTTACTAAAAAAACCCCAAAATATTTTAAAACACTCAAAAGATCTCATCACTTCACACAAAAATATGAGTACAGCACACAGAATTGTTTCTGATTATGTTCCATGTTCTTTTTAATGAAATGTTTCTCTTCTATGGGGAAAAAAGAGAAAGAGCAAGGATGATTTGCATGGAAAAATTTCAGTATTCCAGGCAAGCAATACCAGCAGATCCATACCCCAAACTGATTGATAGCCACCCCCATAAGTTGTTTTTACTGCTCTGAGCACACAGAAATCTACAGCATCAGCTTCACACAGCTGATATTTTTCTCCTCAGCAGCAGAAGAAGCCACTAAAAAGCTGCTGCTTGCCAACTCACATCAGGCACACATTTGTTACAGGAAAAAGAAAGATGCCAAAGTGAAAAAAAAACCCCATAAAAATAAAAAAGAAGCCCAACCCAAAGAAGTCCTCCACCTGGTGAAGTGGCTGGCAATCAAGTTTAAGCACGAAATAATCACAGCAGCAATTTGCAGAAGAAAATCCTAAAATTAAAATCCACAACAAACACCCCGAAAATATTCACCCACGAAATAAATTGTGGGTTACCCTGTTAGAGAATTAACTGTACATTCATTTCGTGTACACTTGGCAGCTTGTCCTTCCCATGATATCTCTGTAAGAGTTTCTGTGCTGACTTGGTGCCAGGGATGGTTCTGACAGCTGCTATTTCACCGAGCTGCAACTGTACCTGCACTGACTGGCTAAGGAACAGCTCCTTAATCCTCTTTCTGTTTGCTTGGGCACCCTTTTTTAGGGAGAGAATCTGAAATGAGTCAAAGAAACTGAAACGTTTCCTCCTTTCTGACACACACTGGCCACAGGTGAAAACAAAGGGGGGGGAAGCAGATAAAACTGTTCCTCATTAGCTAAAGGAGAATCTAAAAATAAGGTTCATGTGAAATTTTGTTTGCTATCAATCAGTGAAAAAAATCGGGGAAAAGTGTGTGATTTTCCTGGAGTTTGGGCAGATACCAAGTGATAGATTCAAAGTGTGTCCGGTGGAAACCCCGCATTAATCGGCGTAACTCCGTATTCATCCAGAATTCCAAGAAAATACTGAAGCCAGTAGAGGAATAACTGGACACAGACACATCATGAGCATGAAATCACACATAAAAATAAATCAACCCTGAGCAGCACCCTAGAGAAGGTAGCAGGGAAGGTTTCAGAGGAGCTGCCTGGCTCTGGCTGCCTCGTCCCCCTCCTGCGAGCTCAGGTCTTCTGGGGAAGGAGCAAAACGCTGCAAGTGCAGCTGCAGAGGGGAAAAATACAGGGAAGGGAGAGAAGGAAAGGAATATCCCTTCCTGCAGCATGGAGAGGCAAAACCCCACAGCTCAAGGGCACAAGAGCTGAATCCTTGAGCCATCACCTCCAGCAGAGAATCACAGTCACTGCATAGGTGGAACCTCTGGAGACCATCCAGTCCTGCCAAGGGGAGCAGGTGACACAGGAATGTGTCCATGTAGATTGGGAAGGTCTCCAAAGAGGGACACTCCACGCCCTCCCTGGGCAGCTGTTCCAGAGCCCTGCCACCCTCATGGAAAGAAAGTCTTCCTCATGGTGAGGTGGAACTCGTCGTGTTTTAGTTCATGGCCACTGCTCCTCATCCTGTCACTGGGCACCACTGAGGAGAGCCCGGCCCCATCCTCTGACACCCTTTGGATGTATTTATAAGGAATAATGAGATTCCCACTCAAGTCTCCTCCTCTCCAGACCAACCAGGGCCAGCTCCCTCAGCCTCTCCTCATCAGAGAGATGCTCCAGACCCTTCAAAATCTTTGTGGCCTCCGCTGGACCCTCTCCAGCAGAAATATAAAGACATCCACGAGATGAACAACGTTACAACCTGTACATAGGGCAGGGGGAAGAGCAGGCTGAGCCCTGAGGGGTGGGAAGCGAGGAAAAAGCTGTGCCAACCGTTTTTTGATTCCAAAATTAAAACCACCACACGGTGCAAATCAAGGCGCAGGGGCGCGTAGAAAGAGCGGTACCTACCCTGACCCTTGTGGTTGACTTCTTTAGCAGCAATCACTTTGTTTATAACAGTCTGCAGGAAATCATTCTCCCCTGCCACCCTGGGTGAAAAACGGGATGATATGTTCAGCTGCTTGTGTCGAATGGCGTCATCCAACGCTAGCCTGGAGGATGCACATGACGACCAACACCAGGAGACAAAGGGGCACAGAAAACCAGAAGTCACAGCGACAAGGGAACACAAAAGATCGTATCACAGTTGTGACAAAGAGTATTTATTAGTCAACGCAGGACAGAGGACAGGAAAGGTAACAAGAAAGACAGAGGGAGATCATTAATCAGAAGAACGCTGATCTACCAGAGAGTCCAGCACACCTGTGAGGGCTCTGCTCCCTCAGGGACAGGCACAGTCCTCAGGGAGCAGGGGGGGGTCTCCCACCTGAGATTGCCCAATTAAGCAGTGAAAACCCACACAGGCAGTTCTCTTCCATACAAATACTGAAATATATATAGATTTATTTACAGCAGACTGGCCCTGCAACACCTCCAGGGTCACCTCTGTCATTCCACAGGTGGAGTGCCTGAAGGAAAAGCTCCCATCAAACTCAAAGGGGAAAGGAGGAGAAGAGCAGACAACCCAAACTTGGTGAATAAATGAGAAGATGGGGACGATAAATGAACAGCAGCATTAGGTGTCACTGGAGCATATCTTGCCAAGTGCTGTTGACAGCCAGTGTGTTGGTGGCCAGTGAATGAGTACAAACAAACAAAGATATGAAAACAGAATTGCATGTGGTACAAGAGAAACAAAGCATGGGATGAGGAGAAAAATGTGCCTCGTATACACAGCCCAAGTCTACGTTGGAAATAACACCACCAGCGCTCACCCTGCGTTTGTTTCCACCTTATTCACGTTCTTTGGGACAGACTTTTGAAGGAGAATGTTTTCATTTATTACAGGGGAAAAAGAAAAATCACACTGTGCATCTTTTTAAAGCAGTGTATATAACAAAAAATGAATCAGTGCTAATGGAGCAGAAAACTGGATGTTCCATTAGCACCCCCTCTGAAAGGTTCATTTTCATTGCACACTTCCACACTTGCTAAAAAAAAACTTTGCTGTTGTTTACCACACAATAAATATACCCTTCTCTTCCCCAAAACTCATTTTCCTTGAAAAATGGAATTGTACTTTGATTTTCTCATTAACGCTCCCCATCCCTGCAGCACCTGCACACCTTGCACAGTCCCTGCACCAGCCCTACACCTTCAAACCACGAGGGCTTCCTGAATTATGCCTATTTCTCAAAATGAAGCTAATTTAAGATTTCATTATTTCAAGCTTTTTTTTTTAATATTATTAAAACCCCTCTGAATATCCCTTCGTGGATTAATCAAGGAATTTAGGTCCCATAACTTTGCTTTGCCTTTTGGAACAGATGGCAGTTGGGCATTTCCCACAAAACTAAGCATCCATATTTTATTTACATTTATTTGCCTTATCCCTTCTAACTTTCCTCACTTCATGGAATTAAAAACCCTAGGATCTATGGATGGAACGTGATCTTTATTGATCTCAGGTAGGGCTAAACCAGCAATGAACTCACTTTGAGCTTTTCACCTCTTACACATTCTCACCCTGACATCTTTAAACAGAAAGAAAACAAGGCTGCAAAACTGGGAATGCATGCTTTAAACTCAAAAAAAACCCCCAAAATTTCTGGGGCTAGCAATTATAACTAACAGGAAATTATCAAGAAGAAATATTAGCAACTATTACTCAGGACAAAATACCCCACAGAAATAAATTAACTTAAAATACTGACTTTTTTTTTTTTAAATCCAAGTTAAAATCTTGTTTTTTTTCACTTCTGCTTGTTCTTGAAACTGCTCCCTACTTACGGCTGGAATGGGATGAAGTGCTGCTTGTCCTCATCATCGACCTTCCCGTTAATGATGTCAGTAACATCCATCACTGCAAAGAGAAACCAAGGGCACTGAACGAACTGACGGGCGTGGGGAGAGGGAGCACCCCGGGGAAATGAAGCCACGGTGACTCAGAAGAGGGATGGAATTATCAGCTGTGGAATTTCAGAATTGCCCATGGAATAACAGTGCAGCAAATAAGCTTTGGCATCTCAGCTAACACAAGCCCTGCAAGGTAATTTCTAGGATACAGCAACCAGCCTGATGAGAGATTTGGAACAACCCTGAGTTTATACAACCCCACGGCAGCTCCAGCACCCAGTTTCTATGGAGGAATTCCATAGGATATGGAGAGATCCATCCCAGAGGTACCTGCCACCCCGAAGGGCCTGCGCAGCCCCGACGTGAGCTTCCTGGTGTTGTTGTCCCGCAGCTCCATCCTGCCCACGCGCACAATCTGACACACAAAACTGATCTTCTCTCTCTTCAGGTCTTTGCTGCCCAGGTCCTACAGACAGCAGGAACATCAGGTTGCTTTCTAATACTTGAATTTCAAACTCCATTTCAGTGGGCAGAGGCTTTGCTGATCAGAATTTGCCTTCGCTGTGCCAGCCTCTAACACAAAGTGCTCTCAAAGTGGAGAAGGTTTTTGTAACAATATTGAAATATCTCATTGGAGGTCTGTGTAAATCAATTGCTTAGGAAGCCAAACCATTTCTAGTAAGTTAAAAATTCAAAAACTCGCTTTGGTTTTAGCCAGGTGTTGAGAATATTTAGCACCCACCTCTGAGAACTGTCTCTTGTGAGCCTTCACCAACACAGAATCTCAGAATGGTTTGGGTTGGAAAGGACCTTAAAAATCATCTTGTTCCAGCCCCAGCAATGAGCATGGACACCCTCCACTAGCCCAGCATGCTCCACCCTGGCCTTGGACACTGCCAGGGATCCAGGGGCAGCCACAGCTTCTCTGGGCACCCTGTGCCAGGGCCTGCCCACCCTCCCAGGGAACGATTCCTTCCCACTATCCCATCCATCCCTGCCCTCTGGCCGTGGAAGCCATTCCCTGTGTGCTGTCCCTCCATCCCTTGGTCCAGAGCCCCTCTCCAGCTCTGTGCCCCCACCCAGCTCATTCCCACTCCCCTGGGACTGCCAGGCTGTGGAGGGCAGCGCTTTGGGCAGGGCACTCACGGTGAACACGGCCCGCAGGTTGTGCAGTCTGTCAATGTCCTTGGGGAGGCCACAGCTCGACCACCTCACCAGGTAGTTCTCACTGGAAAGAACAATATTTTGAAGACTTTTTGTTGAAATCATAGAGCAACAGAACCACAGAATGCTTTGGGCTCAAAGGGATGACAAAGATCATCCAGCGCCACCCCCTGCCATGGGCAGGGACCCCTTCCACTGTCCCAGGGTCCTCCAAGCCCTGTCCAGCCTGGCCTTGGGCACTGCCACGGATCCAGGGGCAGCCACAGCTTCTCTGGGAAAGCCGTGCCAGGACCTCCACACCCTCCTAGGAAAGGATTTCTTCCTAATATCCCATCTAAATCTACCCTCCTTCATCTTAAAGCCATTCCCCCCATATCCTATCACTGAATGCCCTTTGACATAAGCAGAAAAAAATCAACTTCAGAATTCACAGAAGACTTCTGAACCCAATCTCCTCATCCTAAAGAAACGAATATTGAGCAGAGAGCTGGCATTTCCCTTAGTGTCTGTTATCTTTACAAAGAAAGCACCTCCTCAGCAACCAAGTGTGAGAATTCCTGCAGCTCAGCAAGGGCACAGCCCTTGCAGGTGTGTTCACCTCTGATTTTCCATCTGCTCTTGGGGAACCACAAGCACAGCACGACCCTGAAACGTGCCCCTAGTGAAAGGGCCTGCCTCTGCCTTTCACAGAAATTTGACTTTGCTAAGCCCCAGAACTACCTCACTGCTCTCCCTGAGTAAGGACAGATAAAAATGGCACTAACCTGATGAATTTTGACTCCAGGGGGTCATACAGAGACATCAGGACTTCAGCATCTTCTCCTATTTTACACACTACGTTTTTTAAATTTACAAATAAAGCAAATGAAGGAGTTGCAGCAAACTTGGCTTGTCTGTTGATATCAATATTCTGCTTCTGAGACTGCAATTCAAGAACAAAATCAAGTTTAACTTAGCCCAACAGACATTCAACTGCTATAAAACTTTCCTAAAACCTTCCAGAAAGAAGAAGAGGTTTCCACTGAGTGTCTGCTCTTGTGATCTTTTTTTCTGTTAAGTTTTATGACAGACAGCATTTCCTGGATCTGTCTTCAAGTGCCACACCATAAGGACAAAGTTAAAAAAAAAAAAAGAAGACAAAGAGAGAAAAGATACCTTCACTTATTAAGAAGAGAGAGACAAATGGAGAAAAAAATACATCCTCAAACATACCTGGAAAAAAAACCAGGAGCACACAACAGAAGAAACAGAAAAGTTCTTCCTTTTAAAAATAAGGATTTTGAACTGCAAAGGTGCTGACAATTCAAGACTGAGAAGGGCTTTAAATTTGCCCCTTTTATTTCAACAATGAGTTTTTAGGATTGGCATAAAGAAATCACACAAGAATGAGGATTTTATTCTTTGTGATTCTCAAACAAACTCTGATGACAACCTAACTTACAAACCTCTCACATGCACATCTCTGATATTAACCCACAAATGCAGCTGGATTTATTCACATGGGTCTGAGCCATAAATTCTACTAAACCCTTTAAGGGATGAAAAAACCCAGCCTAAGACATATAAGTTCCTACAAAATGTTTAAGCCTGATAATTCTTCATAAACACATCAAATCCCTCATTACCAATGCTAAAAATAACAGTCATCCAATTAACTTTACAGCCTTGTGTTTCACAGGGAAAAACCACAGTGTCTCTCACTTTTTCCTCCTGTAGCCTCTCTTCCACTTGCTTGGAAGCTATTTCATGTGCTCTGAAAAGGCTGATGGTGCTGGTCTGCTCTGGGTCCAAAATGTTGCCATCTTCATCTCTAACCACCAGATCCAAATCCAGAATTCTAAATCAAGACAGCAAAGATGGTTGTGGATTAACAGCACTCAAAGGAATGCCTAAAAAAACACCTGCCGAGTGTTCGACTTGCACACCTGACACGATGGAAAAGAAATTATTTGAGACATGATAATGCAATTTAACACGTCAGCAACCCTGGAGATCCAAGGCACTTATTCCCACAGCACAGGGAGAACTGATGGAAATGAAACAGCACAACAGCTGGGGAAGCAATTTCTTAAACAAATAAATTTGCCAAAGACTTGGGCTCCTCCTCTGATTTAGCCAATGGTCTGAACAACCACGTCCCACCACACACAGCTCATGTCTCCCACTCCACCTTCTCCTCCACCTGCAAATTTGTGTTTTACCCAAACCCCACAAGATAAGGTAGAAGTTGTTTCCCTTTATGGAAAGCAGAAGGCAGATTTCTGTCAGCAGGGTGTTAACATCCACCGTTACCTTCTGCGGAGGGGAAGGTTTCTGCCACAATCAAATCCAGCCTCAGGAAAAACCTTCCACATTTTTCCACATTTCCCACAGCGCTGGCAGCAAAACCAAGGGTTAAAAAACCAGGTCCCTTCCCCAAGACTGACCTTGTCACCTCCATCCCAATAAATGCGTCCCTTATTTCCTTCTATCTCTGGGGTCAGCTCTCCCAGTGGAGCTGCTGTAACTTCAGGGTTGAAATATGTTTGATCAATGAGCTTAAATCAAATTTGCTGTGTCCGGTAAGTCACACAGGGGTTCATGATTTATCTTAAAGGAAATTCCCCCTGGGCATAACCTGCAAGCACGTGAAAAAGAGGAGCTGTGGCACACAAAGATGTTTCCATGGACTTGGAGGATTCCTCCTCACCCCTTCCAGACCTGGAGGTGTTAAACCCTTGAGTGGGGTCACTGCCCAAACCCCTCCAATTAATGGCACTGCATTAATTGCAGAGGAGACAAACATCACTCAAGGTGCAGAGTGGAGGCAGCAGATTTTTAAGCATCACCTCCTAAGCTCTGCTCTGGAGCCAGACCCAGCCACCAACAAAACTCTCCAGCATCCCCAGAACATCATGCTCCCAGACAAATTTTCTGGTGAGAAAATGGTTTCATCGTTGAGACCTAACAGAAAAGCAGCCAAAGTTGTTCTCCTCCTCCCTACTACTGTTCCCTGGCCAGCAGCCACAGCAGGAGAAACACCCACGGAGCACTGGAACTCAGTCCTGCAGAGTCCTTCCATGGGGAAATGCTCAGAAATTCAGGCAAAGACTCATAACCCAGACTACAACACACCAATGTTTGCACAGAATGTCAAAGAAGTCGAAGCAAACCCTCCTTTGATTCAATTCCTTTGTTTTAGCCTTTAACTTGCAAATGATGCTTGGGAAAAAAACCTGAATATTTTTTTTTCCCAAGTGTCCCAGTTACAGATATTTGCAACTGAACAAAAAACCAGCGTTTTCACAACAAAATTTACCTGACCTAATTTCAGAAAGATATTAAAAAATACAGATTCCTAAGGCCATTTTTGCTTCCTCAGTTATTCCGACAATTTGCTGCAAAACTTCTGTCTGTATTTATAGAAGGAAAAAAATCTTATTTACAAATCAGTATTTCACAAGTCAGGAAAAGTTAGTATTTGATGAGGACAGGAAATATTGAGAATTATTTGGGTTGAGACCTTAGAGATCACCTAGTATTTCTAAAGCAGATAATGAATTCATTCTGTCAGGATCCTAAAATCCCCATTCATGCTTTTTTAAGGCACAAGTGAATGTAGGATTTTATTAGGAACATATGTTACCTTTCAATGGTGAGGATTTACTCAGAAGTTCACATTCACCTCCCTCCTGCACTCCCCAGAGAACGCTCTGATCACTTAATTAGTCCATCAGAACATGAGGAATACAAAGCACAGCACAAGATGTTCCATTGTATTTGAAGGCTGAGCATCTGGAGGTTATTCAGAGCAACTTTTACCAACTCCTTGGGCAGATGGTAAAATCCAGTAGCCAAACAAATAACCCCAACAACATCTGGTTAATTGTCTGCAGAGGTACCACAGTCCATATCTCGGATTACAGCTGATAATTACTGACTGAACGCAGTTACTGATTATTTTTTATGATTTCTTTTTAATTTTTTTTTTTTAACCACAGCTTTTGCTGATAAAGTACCCCAGCACAAATACTGCAAATCTGGCAGTTCTTAACGAATTAAACACAAACAGCTGAAATATGATGAGATATCTACATCACAAAAGATTTAAAGACTGGGTTGGTGAAAACTTTTTCACTCCCCAGGTGTGCGGGACAACAGAACCCCAGAGAACAGGTAAGGCTGGCAGGGAGCACTGTAATATTGTCTCTCAGTATTCAGAACACTGCTTCAAATGATGAAGAGTAAGATTTGATTTCTCATTTTCGAGCAAAATGCAAAGTCATAACTGTATAGACAAGTTATAACCTCAAACTTTTCTTTACAAAAATTGTGTTGAAACCCAGCCAGCTGTCTGGGGAGAGAACACATCTGCATCACTAAAACACCCCAACACATGCAACTTGCACTGCTGTCTCTTTTTGGGTCAGGATTTCCTTCCCAACTTCCACTCTCTTGTGCTAAATCGCTCCTTCCTTTTACGAAATCTCCCTGTTAATCTTCTGCTACCAGCTGGATCCTGTGGAAGGGGAGGAACCAGGAGCTAAATGATGCTTCTGAGCCAAATCCTTCAACATCACATTACAGCTGAGTGACTCGAGGGCACAGGCAGCTGGTGGTGCTCAGAGGGTGACAACTGTTCGTGCTGCAGAAGCAAGTGGAGTTTAAAATTCTATTTTGAAGGCAGGCCATACTTGCACTTTTGAATTGGCCTTAAAAAATTACAGCTCCATAGCGGCATCAAACTGATGATAGCATCAGGAGAGAGAGATGGATTCCACTTTACATATTATGCTTTAAAGATGCTGCATCAATTCAATCTTTATCTTGCTGTAACAGAAGTGTGAATATACAAATATTTCATCTCTACAACTACAGGGAAAAAAGGAATCCTGTGAGAAGTCACTGACAGCTGAAGTGTCTCACACAGGGTGATCTGGTTGCAAGCAGAAAAACCTGGGAAACACCGTTCACAAACCTGTTGCCATAATCAATTTTGGCAGTCACTTTCTTTTTCAGCTCCTTGAGCTCATCTTGGGGCAGGGTCCCGGAGAGAATTTGGGATCTCCACTCAATCAGGTCGTAAATCATGTGCCGGACGCTGCGGAACATTTCCCTGTTGTCCTGCTGTTTTTAGGGGGGAAAATGAGGAGAAATCAGGTTTGAAGGCTTGTGAATACACAGGATAAATTGCAATTATAAATATGAATTCAAAGGGTAAGTCTACAACAGCTCTGAAACAGGAGCCTCGCTTCCTACAGCACAGAACACTGAATATTCCGGAGTCCTGCACTCAGCTTTAAGGAGCTAAATAGGGGTAAATGTTTGTTTCTATGTTACCCTAAAACCTGGGTCATGCTGTTTTCAGGCATTCAAGGGAAAAATGCCCTTTTATTGATTCCCAGGGTAGCTTTATTCATTGACCCTCTGCACTGAGCAGAACAGGACTGAAAATGGTGCACTGGAACAGCAAGAGGCTCAAGTTGTGCAATAGCCCACCTGCAAGAGATAGGAGAATCCTTCCCCTCCCTGGTTAAACCTCCACAGTAACACTTCAAAATCCCTCACTGTGCACATCAATGCCGTACAAGTCCACAGGTAACTTTTAAAGGACAGTGAAACACCAGGAAAGACCTAAACTTGATAGGAAGTTAAATACCTGAATTGTTTATAAAGCCTGGAACTGGGGGTATTAAATAATGCCAGCAGCATACACGAACTTTCCTTGGCAACACTCAGCTCAGCTAGGAATAATTAAATAATTACAATAAAGTTCCCCACTAAAAAAAAGAAAAACCAAGGAAAAACTGCAGAAGATGCAGGAAAAGAACATAATGACTCCAAGACTCTGGGAAAAGGATATCTAACTGTGAAACTTAAAGACTTCAGTCTGTTCAGATTATCCAAAAGCTGGCTTGATTATAGTGGGAGAACCTTCACAGAGAGAAAATACCCATTATTAAAAGCTCTTTAATGTAGCAGAGAAAGACACAACAGGCATATATGGCTGGAAGCTAAATACAGACAAATCCAAATGGGAAAGAGGTTCTTGATTTTCCAGGCTGCAGGCAATCATAAACCAGAGAGATGGGAAACATTCCACATCCCCTGCTCTCTGCAAACAAAAACCGAACATCCATTCAAGATTCAAACACAAATTACAAACTGAATCAAGGCATAAATGTGGCCCTTTAATGATTTTTGATATGCAAGATAGGGACAACACGGAATATTCCTCAAGTCTGCAGACTGCCCAGTCTGAAACCAGCTGCCTCCAGTGAACCAAACCTCCCCCTTGATTGCCTGCTCTTGGATTCCAAATTATTAGCAAAGCACTGAAGTATTGTTTATCATGGAATCACAGAAAGGAATGGTTTGGAAAAGACCTTAAAGCCAACTCAGTCCCACTCCCTGCCATGGGCAGGACACCTTCCCCTACCCCAGGCTGCTCCAAGCCCCAGCCCCACTTCCTACCCTGGAAGTGTCCACAGCCAGGTTGGATGGGGCTTGGAGCACCCTGGGATAAAGGAAGGTGTCCCTGCCCACGGAAGGGGCTGGCACTGGTTGGGCTTTAAGGTCTCTTCCATCCCAAACCATTCCCTGATTCTACAGCAGTGGAACCAAGGGCAAAGCTGTTCTCAGTGCCCTCTTGAGATTCCGTTCCTCCTACTTTTATTTCTGCCCGTCTAATTCTTCCCTGCTCCTCACCACACAAACTCCCTGCTATTCCAACACCTTAAAGCTCTCTCTTCAATACATAATCTGTTTCTTTTCATAGAAGATATTATCCTTCATCTTCTATATTGCCACACTACATCATTTCCATTACACTCTTACTCCTAATCTTTATTTTCATGGGTGTGATTAAAAGCCACATTAGTCAGCACAAACATCTTCATTACCACTCGGTATCTTCATTACACAGCTTGCACTTTCATGATACAAGATTTCAAACGTATTTATGGGAAACAGAGACCGCATTAAAACCTGCTTTAAATAAAGGAATTTCATGTTCCCATTATCTCGTGACAGTGACCTTGCACAATGAGAGCATCAGAAGTGTGGGCCAGGTAACTTAAATCCCACAGCAGGCCTTGCTTTCCAGCCCAACTGCACTCTTAAATGTAAGTTGGAGCTCTTGATCTCACTTACGTGCACTTTCACCTGTGTTTCTCTATCTTCCCATCCGAGAGACTATCAATAATTACCACTATAAATTCCTAAGAATGTATTCTGATGTGCTTGGAACCTTCGCACATCGAAATAAACAAGTATGCAAGTTAAGGTGTCAATATCTGGGAACAATGAACTCCAAGTAAAGGAATACTGAGAGGTTAAAGGCCTACACTGATAATTTTACAAAGCTTTCAGTTTACACCCACAGATTCAACATTTAGTACTCAATTATTCAATAACACAGACCAACAGCCTTAAGAAACAGCCTGAAAACCATTTTCTTAATTTCTTTCATAAAATTACATGTTAAATTACTCCCAATCTGTATACACCTTAAAAACCAAATGCATTTCCTATAACAGACCCCACATGAAAAAGGGATTGTAATTGCTCAACAAATCCTTGCTAGATCAAGGTAAGAATCTAAAAAAACTGATTCGGCACAAGAAAAATTAAGAGATTTGAAAAAACAGGCAGGAGAATCACCACTGAGATTTGTACTTTAACAGAGATGCTGCTACACAGCTTTTCAGCACTGGAAGGAGCCTTTAGAAACAACAATAGAAGGGGAATTTCATTAAGGGTTCCTTCATAATTAATAGTTAAGTTGATACTGCTGCCTGTACCTTTTTCCCAGCACTTTTCCCATGAAACTCTCCCAGCTGTAAACGCTTTCCTGAGGTGCACTCACCACATACAGCTGCCTCCAGATGATGGACCATTCCCTCAGCGTGGTGGTGACCTCCTGGATCAGGGGCAGCTCATTGGGGATCACTGTCTCGTGTTGGCTGAAGAGGAAAAAAAAAAAAGAGGCTGAATTAAGCAGCAGCTTCAGTGAGAATGAAGAATCACAGATTTAAGGTCTGAAAGGAGCTTTAAGGTCATCGAGTCCAACCAGCACCACAATGGTCACCACTAAGCCATGTCCCCAGGTGCCACATCCACATGTTTTGGGAGCAATTCCAGGAATGGTGACTCCACCACTGCACAGAGCAGCCTGGGCCAAGGCTTGACAGCCTCTTCTGAGAAAATTTTTATGCTGACACCTGATCTGTATCACCTAATCTAGAATCATCCCTAGGGAAGAACTGCTCATTTCCAAAGGGAATTGAAGAAAACTGGGTTGGAACTGCACCGTTTGTTATAAATTTATAAGCTAAAGTAAGATATTCTCAGATATTGAAGCACTGGGCACCAGTACAGCCACACCACATAAAGGGTTACTTTGATGCACTGAGATTACAGAATCATGGAATGGTTTGGGTTGGAAGGGATCTTAAAGATGAGCTTGTTCCACTCCCTACCATGGGCAGGGACCCCTTCCACTGTCCCAGGCTGCTCCAAGCCCCAGTGTCCAGCCTGGCCTTGGACACTGCCAGGGATCCAGGGGCAGCCACAGCTTCTCTGGGCACCCTGTGCCAGGGCCTCCCCACCCTCTCAAAGGGAACAATTCCTTCCCAATATCCCATCTAAACCTTCCCTCCTTCACTTTAAGGCCATCCCCTCTTATCCTATCACTCCACACCCTTGAGAACTTTTCCCACCCTCTACTCACAAGGATACCAATGCACACCTCACTGTAACATTCATTACCGAGCTATTTATTCTACAAGAAGCAACCAAGAACAAAACCAGATGTGCCCAACCCACGACACTCCCCTGTAATTCTTTTTTCCAAAACATTGCTCTCACAATAAAAAATTAAGATTCAATTCATTGCCATGAAGTTTCTGTAGGATGTGCTTTAAAATGAGGTGCCATGAAGGCAAGAAACACCAGCCAGATCTTCTAATCCTGCACAAGTAGGGTACTTAAAGGCAGTTTTGCAATCAGCAAGAAAGATGTCATTATGCAGCAATCTCATGATTAGTAGTTTGATCATTTACATATTTAACAGAGTATAAAAATAAATCAGGCACAAAGGAATAAAGTAACTTAATCCTGTTTCACTCCGTTTCATACCTGGGTAATGATTTATTAATTTCATTCCACCTCCTTTTTCCTCTGGGATTTGGTTGTGGGTTTTTTCCTGTTTTTTAACTCAACTTTTATATTCATGTTAGAGACTTTTACCTGCGCGCCCAGCAAAGCTGATTTGATACATAAGGATCTGAACAGCTGCTGAACAACAAATGCAACTCAAACCATTCAGTGTTGCACACACCAGGGAAGGGAACAGGAAAAAAAAAAATCACAAAATAACTTCACAGTAAGGCAGAAAACTACCTGGAAACAAGTGTAAGGGACCTGATAATGCACTGAAATGATGGGGGTAAAACAGGAAAAAGGAGTTTCGTTCTTTTCAAATCCAACTTACCCTTTGCCTTCAACGATTGCTTCCTTAAGGTGGATATAGGAGGCAGGGAATATGCCCTTGGAGAGAGAGGTAGAGGAAAAAACGTGTTAAATAACCACGTGAACACAACTTATCTTGTTTATCACCTAAAATATCCAGTGCCACTGCTGGGTCCGCAGAGCCATTCACATCCTCGAGCACCAGAAGAGTTGTCTGGGACTTTTTTAATAAACTTTGAAATTTTGCATTGCCTTTCCTTTTAAGATGTTATTGCAACCTTACAGCTCCTCTGAAAAAATATTCTAAATTAGTCACCATCCCAGAAATAAAACAGTATTTTTAAAATAATCTAATTCAGGTTAGATATTTTTAATCATCTAATTTTCAAGTAATCTAATAAAGCTGATAAAACAACTTCCTCCACCTCACCCTTAAAGGTAGGAGTTCAGTTTTCTTATCATCTAGGAATGCAATAATAGAAATTCTTGGAAAGCCACTGGGGGAACTAGTGCATGGGACTTGTGTCTTTTCACCCCAGTTTAAAAAATATTTAAAAATCGCTAAATTTAGTGCCAGTCAGACAAATGCAGCAACACATGGAATCAATTTAAGGCAAGAAAAATGTCTAATTGCGTCTCTGACTGTAAAAAGCACGTTCATGAAATATGGTTTGGAAGAAATTTAATGTATTCACAGAAAAAAAAAATGACAATACAAAAATAGAATAGAAACCCAGGCCTGGTAAGGAAATGGGTGGGATGAACCACACAGCTCTGTACTTTTAGACACCCAGACTCAACTAAAAAAGCACCTCTGGAGGCAAACATGGCATTTGCAGTGTTCCAGTGAAAAAAGAAGCAAACCCTGAAGTTTAATTTTGTTTAATTGCTACTATGAAGTAAAAGGCTCAAAAAATAAAACGCGATGCTACAACCAGTATTTGTGTGGTTTCCTCTCCTTTTATCTCAGCAGAGCTGCTATAAATGCAGCCCTTGGTGCACCCTGGAATTGCACCGCAGGAGAAGCCTCCTCCTCTCCGAAGGGAAGGACTGAAAATTCCCATGGCCGGGCTCCTTATCCCGCTCCAAGATGCGGCTGCATTTCACCAGGAATCCATCATTTAACAGACACTGGAGCAGTGTCAGCCTCTAAACAGACCAAGGAGAACATCAAGGTCTGAACTTTTTACCGAGGCAGAGGCTTGGGGCAGCAGTTACTGCCCAAAAAAGAGATGATACACGTCAAGACACATCCAGTGACTGATTTACCTCCAAACTGCACAAACTGGGAGCACAGAAACATAAAACGGCCTGGCTTGGAATGGACCTTAAAGCTCATCCAGTGCCACCCCTGCCATGGGCAGGGACACCTTTCACTGTCCCAGGGTGCTCCAAGCCCCATCCAGCCTGGCCTTGGGCACTGCCAGGGATCCAGGGGCAGCCACAGCTTCTCTGGGCACCCTGTGCCAGGGCCTCCCCACCCTCACAGCCAAGAATTTCTTCCCAATTTCCCCATCTACATCTCCCCTCCTTCAGCTCAAAGCCATTCCCTTGTCCTGTCACTCCACCCCTTGTCCAAAGCCTCTCTCCATCTTTCCTGTGCTTCCTTCAGGCACCGGGAAGCCACAATGAGATCATCCCAAAGCTTCCCTTCTCCAGACTGAACAATCCAAATTCTCAGCCTTTCCTCCCAGCAGAGCTGCTCCATCCCTCTGATCACGCTGGTGCCTCCTCTGGACTCTCTCCAGCAGCTCCACGTCCTTCCTTTGGACCCCAGGGCTGGATATGCCACTCATCCTTTAGGCCTTGCTAAAATAAAGTTTTTATCAACTTGAAAAATCTCATTGCCCAGAGGCTGAGGACACAGAGCAGCAGTGACCAGTGCACACCTGGGATCCAGCTCCACCAGCACCGCAGACCTCCACAAACCCACACACCCAGCGCCAAAATCCATCTTATTCCAAGAGAAAAATGAGGACCACACTCGGGCAACACTCACCTTCTTGGATTTCTTCCGTAGTGTATAGCCCCTGTACCAACCTAGGAGAGAAAAAAGGGGAAAAGCATTAAAAAAGTTCATTTATGGCACTTCTCAGCTGCTCCTTCCCAGCTCAACAGCACCGTAAGGTGGTTTCTGGTCATGCTTCAGGCCTGCACACCCCACCTGAATTTCAGTTGTCCACAGGTTTAGTATCCTGGATCAAACAAGCCATCCTGGAAGCTGTAAAATCAGAGTGATGATGGAGAGAAGTGCACGACAGAGACGGTGGTTGACGTGATGCGTGTAATTGCAGTGCATTTCATTTTAACTACTAATTCACCAACACAAACAAAACCAACTTAACAGCATTAATTTGACAAAAATGCATTGTTTGACTGGTTCCATTTCAAAACCCATTCCAATTCCACAAATCCAAGTTTTCAGCTGTTAGCCACCTCACCAGAAAACAGGAATACTCTGGAATTTAGGGGTCACATATCAAATGACAAAAGCAAGGAGCCCTGATGGAAAACTCAGCCTGGATGCACCATCCACCCCTCCAGCCCTGCAAAGAAGGGTTTGTACAGCAAAGCTTCCCTGTCTGGGGAAGGATGGGGAGAGCACAAAGCAGATGTGGAATAAAAACTGCAGTCCCAGTCCTGAGAACGGGGAGAAAGTTCCATGAAATCAACACATGCCGATAAATTCATTATGCACGCTCTGGGACCAGAAATCCAAATTAAAGGCTCAAGCACACGGGATTTTTCATTCTGCTCTCCTGCAGCACAAGCCAAAGTGATTCATCACCTTCTCACTGCAGCACCTGGGGCTGGTTAGTGCCACCTCCTTAAACCTGGTGTCTGTAACCAGCACACAGAGGCTGCCAGGGCCTCACATCCCACATTCCCACTGCTGCTTCCCGGGGAACACCCAACTGCTGCTGAAATGAGCACTCCCAGTTTTGCTCAGGTGCAAAGGAGGCAAAGCATTTCTGCCTGTGTTAACTCCACTGGCTGAAATCCGTGCACAGGTTCCAATCCTAATGAAAAACCTGAATTCCCACTGTTTTAGATGAATAAACCAACATTTTGAAGTCCTGGAGTATAAACTGCTGAACTCCAGAACCCTGATCAGATGCACTGTACAAACTGAAGAACAACCAACCATTATCTCCTCTCCCAGGCCACCTCCTGTGCTGCCTCAGGACATCCCCACTGCACCCATGGAATAAAAGCCCTGCAGCAAAGAGAGCTCCCCATGGATGAACCTCTGCTTCCTAAAGTTTTGCAGCCAGAGCTCGCAGGACCATGGAGAAGAGAGCAGCCAAAATCTGCCTTGGAGAGCTGGCTGCACTCCTGCTCCTTGCAGAGGTCCTGATGTGGCCAGGCAGGTCCAACCAGGCTCCTCCCTGCCTGGAGCTGCTGCTGGGTATCCAGCCTGGAGCTCCGCAGGGAGCCCAGTTTGCAAATGCAGCTCTCACTGGTTCAACTGGAGGCGCTGGGTCTGGCCATGAACATGCTCAGATGAGGGCAGTGGCACTTGAACACGTGAAGTCATCTCTAATCAACTCCCCAAAAATACGGGAGAGCTGGGGGCATTCACCTGGACAAGAGAAGGCTCCAGGGAGACCTCAGAGCCCCTTCCAGTGCCCAAAGGGGCTCCAGGAGAGCTGGAGAGGGACTGGGGACAAGGGATGGAGGGACAGGACAAGGGAGAATGGCTTTAAGCTGAAAGTGGGGAGATTTAGATGGGATACTGGGAAGGAATTGTTCCCTGGGAGGGTGGGGAGGCCCTGGCACAGGGTGCCCAGAGAAGCTGGGGCTGCCCCTGGATCCCTGGCAGTGCCCAAGGCCAGGCTGGACACTGGGGCTTGGAGCAGCCTGGGATAGGGGAAGGTGTCCCTGCCCATGGCAGGGGTGGCACTGGATGAGCTTTAACACCCTTTCCAGCCCAAAACATTGTGGGATTCCAGGAATTCCTTCCCCGGGAAGGAGGTGACCCTGGCACGGGTTATGGACTCCTCATCCCTGGGACTGTTCAAGAGCAGACCCTGCCCTTAACAAATCTGGGACCAAACAGCTGGAAAAGTGCATCCAAGGAAATGAACAACTGAGGAGACACCAATGAAATGTTTCTGTCTCTGTCGAAGCTGCAAAGGACACTCAAGAATTCGCTGTGGTTACCCTCGAACAATGCATCTATTTTTGACACGGTTACACTGCATTTAAGAACAAACAAACAAAAACTGCAGCAAAACTAAACTTTCCTGTAATACCAAGAATAACTTCTGTGAAAATCCCTACTTGGGAAGCCAAACTCCCTTCTCACAGCAGCACTAAAAATCAATGGATGCTCCAACACACAACCTTGGTTTTCAGGTTGATTTTCTGTTACATTTCCCAGCTACTCCTCTTAATGAGGCACATTTATTGATCTTATGGTTCCATTTGCCCATTCCATCAAATATTGTCAAGAAACAGAATTAAGACAATAAAGATCTGGAAAGTACTAATCCAGAATGTGGTAAATACTTGGGTTTTAGGGTATCTGCTACAAAATGCAATCCTCCTCTCCTGCAGAGAAGGGTATTTAGGAATTCCTACAGTTTTCCTGCTTGGCTTTTCCTCTAAGGCTCAGATTAGAAGGACAGAGAAAGTTTTCTAACTGAAAAATAAACTAAAATACTTCCTAAAAGAAAAATACTAACTTTATTTTTACTCTAAAAAGTGGCTTCATTTTCACTTTCATTCCTGGAAGAACACAAATGCAATATTTATCACAAAACATGCACATTCATTTCCAATCTCCTCACTCCTATAAAAATAGGGGATGTTTTCACCAAGACTGAAACTTTACAGGATCTGCACATTGAATTTTTTCTATGCAATTTTCCTGCACTTCAGAGAAATAAAAATTTCCGTAATTAGAATGCAAAACATCAAATTTTTTTACTAATAAAAACAAACTCCAAAATAAGCCCTACTCATGGGCAAAAAAGGAAATATTTTAAACACAGGGTCAAGGTTAATTTCAGCAATCAATCCCTGGACATGGTGGCAACAGATATCCTACATCTGTCCTAAAAACAGATCTTCCAGACTGTGGATGTGAGACTGAGCCCTCCCAACTCCTCACCTCTGTCTTCTGCAGAGACCCCAACTGAGCAGGGATTTCCCCAGAGCTTTTCTTGGCAATGCAGATTCAGAGGGGAAAAAACCCCAAAAAACCAACTAATTTCTACCACTTCAAAGATACAGACCAGTCTTCAAAACCACTCTCAACTTAGGAATTATAGCAGAAAACTAACTTAAAATAGCATCAAGTTTACAGCAGGATGGGAGGAGCAGAATGTCTACTCCAGCAGGTATCCATGAAAAAAGCCAACTGTTCTTCCCACGGGGAAAAGGGGTAGAGACCTTGGAGAGGCAAAATCCCAGATCCTCAGCAAAAAGGTACTGCTGACTCTTCCAGCAACTCTTCTATCTCCCAGGATTATTTAATTAGAGGGTTTTCCTTTGGATGGGCCCATTCCCACCTCAGCCTGGCAGGGGCAGATGAGTCCCAGGCACACCCCGAAATTTATAGGGTACAAAACCTCCGGGGGCGCAATCCACACAGATTTTATCCCGGGAAACAGATCAAACAACTCCAATAATCCCCTAATAACGGCAGCTCTGTAAACAAGAGAGATAAGGGTTACAGCATCTAAATCCCCATCTCAGCAGGTAGGGAACGAGGAATCCGTGCTTGGGAGAACGTGAATTTGCATTTCTTTTCACACGAACTCATCCCACCGTGCTCCAAGCCCTGAGAAGGTGAAGGTCCTTCCTACTATTCCAGTGCAGGGGAAAAGTGACTCCTCCCCACTGTCCCACTTAGCTGGCAGCAGTCAGCAGTTGAGAGGGTTTCAGCATTTGAGAGGGTTTCACATTCCCTGCTCAGTTTCTCCCACATTCATTAAACAAATCTATTTATATATAAAAGTACAGAGCTGTGGAATATTTGAATCGTTCCAGTTGCATTTAAAATCTTTGCGTTGTTAGGGTTTTATTAAAGCGTGCAACGTCAGATAGTGGAAAGATTGCTTGGCTCAAACTCGGCATTGCAGCAGCAAGCTGAGCTCCAAGAAAAGGCCAGCCCAGGAATAATGAGAAATATCAAAAATTCCACTTCACAGTGATGATCAGCTCTTGTTGAAACAGCACTGTTCATTTCAGTGAATAAGATAATATAATTATCCAATTAAGCCAGTAACTAAAATAAATTTATCACACACATCTACCAAAAGATCAATGCCTAGAGAAGCAATTAAATCAATATATTAAAGCAAATCATGTTTCCACCAGACAAAAAGTGTTACACTATTTCAAACACACAGAGTTTAGTTCTATGTTCCCCACACCTTTCCAAACTGCAGCACACCATAAAATTTCAACTCCAGGATGTAATGAAAGTTTTATTTCGCTTGGAATAAAAGCTGAAAATGTTGTGACAATTTCTACATCCTGTTGATTACCAAACTCAGCATTCAAATTCCCTTGTACATGGATGAGGGAGGAAGGATTTTGGTACAGGTGACGTTTCCAGAGCTGCATCTCAAAAGAGGCATCTGGAAAAGCCTGGAATCAGTGCACAGTAACACGGACCCACCTTAGAAGAGACACATAAATAATGTAGGACCCAGGTGACTTTCAAATTCAGACTAAACTCCTTGCAGCAGCAGGTTCATGTGCATTACCCAAGGGTACCCAAAAAACCAACTCTCATTTCTCTAACATGGGGGAGATGCTACAACTGATCCATACAAATCCAGCTGTGGGAACTTTCTTCTTCTCCAGAAAATCCAACGCCTGTTCACCAGCTCATCAACCCCACATGTCTTCATTTGCTTCCACTTCCAATGCATCACTTGACAGCACGAGGTCACAAACAGAAAAGGAATGCAATTCCCCCTAAAAATCCTATTTCTCAATTCAATTTTTCCCATCTTACCCTCATAAGTTTCCAGTATGTGCACGGTGTCCCCGATCTGTAAGGAAAGTTCATCTGGTCCCCTGGCATCGTAGTTGTAGAGAGCTGGACAGAGGAAACACTGCTGTTAGTACAGGCAAGACAGCACAATTCCAGGTGTTTCTCCACATAATTGCTTTTATTACTCATTGTTGCCATTCTGAATCTTTTTGTAAAAAAAAAAAAAATTAAAAATTCCATAAAAATTCAGCCAAGTTCTGAAATCCATTAATACTTCCCCTTGTAACAAAACAACCTCCACAAGTTCACCTTCTAAAGCTGTCCCTCACTCTGTTTGTAATGCTTTGCTTCTCCATGACAATACATTCAAAAAAATTTTGTTGGATTTGCCAGCCCTTGCAGCACGTTGTGTTACTTTTAGGCAGTTCTACAAAGAACTGCTCTGTCTTCCCCCGTCAGCTCAACACGCAGAAAACTTCCAAAGTGTCTTCAGGAAACTCCAACTGACACAGTAATATTAAAGAATGATTTCTCAGTCACTTCATTCATTTACTGCATGCATAGGATGTTGAAAAATATGATTTCAGGGTTTCTGAGTGACAGAGGCAACGGCACCGACCCCCTGCACAACAAACTACAACCAAATCCAACAGTAACTCCAAGATCACTCCTCCCTACTCTTCCCAAAAGAAAACCTGGACTCTTGAGCACTGAGATTGCCAATGCCCACAAATTCATCTGACAAATGATGCTACAAACTAGGTTTGGTTGGGAAAAAAATACTCATGATGTGAAAAACAAAACAGTTGCAACTTCTAAAGCCAAATTTTTATGTTTCACGTGGAGTAAACTCTCTGAAGGAAAAAAAAAAAATCTTCCAATACCAAGGAGGGTCCTCATGACCAAAGGCAACAACTCCAATATTCACAAGACTAAGAATAAGGAATTCAGGCAAGCTGATCCCACAGAAGTTTCTTCCTCAATTTACAACTGTGCAGCTCCTCCCTCCAGTGGGGATCAATAATACCTGAAAATCAGAATTTCTCACTATTTGTTGTAACTCTTTAGGAAGCAAAAGCGTTTTTAGAATATAATAATTACCTCCCAACTTCCTACCACCCCTCAGATCACCACTGCTTTTCTTTCTGCCTCAGTTTCCAGGGCAGGACTCAGGGATATTTTATCGGAACAGAAAGACCTGGGTAAGTTACGTGTGACTCTCCCACGAAGTTTTCAGACCAAGAGTTCACAGAGCACCCACAACACGTTCCACACTCATTACAGGTAACAAAGCACTCCCAAAAAACCCCTCAAATTCAAGATCTACAGCATAGATATAAATGAAGCAATGAGAGATGGGATCCAGGAAACACCTGCCTTACCTGCCCAGCTCTCTCCTGTCCCAGCAGCAGGCAGGAGCCTGCATTACACAGGAGATCTACACCCCAAATTACACCTGTAAGAACTGGTAACTGGAGAAAAAATACTGCTTTGACCCCAAAGCTGATAATCGGTTTAGCCCCGAGTTCACACACTGGGAACATGGGAAGGTCTAATCCCAGCACGAGGATGGGGCACAGAGCCCAGTGCTGCCTCCAGCTCCAGCCTCCAGGAATTACTGTTTGTTCTCCCCAGAACTCCTGGCATTCCTGCTGACAAAATTATCACCAAAAAATAAATCCATAACAGGCTGGGTCCTTTCTGCAGAACTCCTATGGCTTGACAGACTTTAGAGCTCAGAGCTAAACAAAAAAAATCTGAGTGCACAAATGGAAAAAAAAACCATGGAAAAGCAGTTTGGAAAACACAGTATAAGGTGGAAGATTATTAACGGAATAAAAGGACACTACAGGGTAAAAAGAAGAAAGGTCAGGTGCACCACAGAGACCAATATCACCAGTATTTAATGAAGGTTTTAGAAAGTAACAATGTTTTTACTGACATCAAAACAAGCCACGCTAATTCTTGCTTTAATGTTTTTCTTAATTTTGTCATGATTAAAGAGAGATAAACTCTCCCTCCCAGGTATCTGGCACAGGAGACCTGAAAGCCACAAATGTTATTCTGCAGGAGAAGGAAAGGGGGTCTGAGAAACACATTAACAAAAATGAGCATTTTCAACTGCTCTGAGCAGAGGGATGATCACAGTGGTGAACACACAGTATGTGGGACAGTCTGCTTGGAAGCACTCCCCAGAAATATTCTCATTTCAGCTTTTGTGCATAGCAGGGAAAACAAAGTTACGCAGTCCTAACGCCTCCAAATTCATGCGGCTGGAGTGCAACACAAAAAAATCCATCCTTTGGGTGTTTAGTCAGATCCCTTCAATGCTCACAGCTCAATCAAGAGGCCCCTGGGATGTTCACACATCCAAAAATGAATCCAAGGACAGTCTCCCACCTCCAGGACCCCGACAAGCAACTTCACTGACTCACACCAGACATCTTAGCGAGGAAAAATTTGCATTCTAACAGATTAAAAACCAGCCCTGCACTCAATTCACACTTCAGCTGAGCACTTCTCCAACATTTAAGTGGAAGAACACTCGGGATCAAAGGCAGCTATGAATAAAAGGCACTAAAATTTATGCCCAAGAGTACTAAACTGGTGTCTGTCACAACAAGGAAGGTCAGGCACCAAGAGCTGCAGCGTAATGACCGATTCTTGGGACAGAAGATGACAAACAGCCATCAAATGCTAATTACTGCCCACGACAGCTCCCACTGACCTCAACTGACTGAGGAGCCAGGGAGGGGTGATTTATCTTTAAAAATACATATATGTGTGAAAAACATGGCTACGAGACAAAATACATCACATTTCAGGCTTCCAACAGCACTGACAGATCGTGAAGCAAACGACCAAAATAACCATAAAGTGCATTCCACCCCTGTGATTACAAAGCAAGGCTTGAACTACACACCACAAACTCCCTCAGAAGGTAACAGAGAACTCCTTCTCACAGGAATTTTTTATGTACAGCGACATCAAAAGATGTTATGACAGAAAATGTTTGATTGGAGCAAACGACAAGGCTTTACTTAAAGGGAAAGACAAAACTTGGAGGAGTAAAGCATGAAACTGGGCATGTTTGCATTTTGTCTCATCAACTCTATCTTGAGCTATCATTTAAAATATTTAAAAACCTGAGGCGTAACTTCCAGTTTTTTACGTTTGGAGTTTTTTTAACTGAAGGATGTTTTGCTTAATTTAAAAAAACCCAACATCCACATAAGAATCCTGAAGTGCCAAAAGCAAAGGATTAAGCGTGGGCACAGAAAGAGCCATTTTTTTAACCCGAAGAGTTGATAAAGAAGGGAACAATGAGCAGGGCATTACAGTAATTGCACCAAAGCCCCATTTACTGTTCAAGAACACAAAACAAACACCTCTGTGAGCTGCACTCGTTCATCTGCACACATTAGGAAAACGAGGAGGCCAGCACTGGAAGAATTAGATTTAAGAGAGGTGGGGGAAAAAAAAGAAAAAGCAAACAAAAGGAACATCAATTTACATTGAAAAAGCTTTTTTCTGACTGTATGAAAGGTGAGATATCTTAAGATACCATAAAGATGTTACAGAGTAATATTCCCTGGTATTACTCTGCTTTAAAGGCTGCATTAATCATTCTAAACTCCTGAAAGAAACCAAACTACATTTAACACATCATCTGCTTTATTTTACACTGTCTTTTAAAAAAAAAAAAAAAAAATCCCTGAATCATAACAGTGCTTTTTCAATAAAAGCAGACTGAAATTGCAGAGGTGAAAGCAAAGTCTTTTGTAAATTCTCTGGTATTAAGAGACATCTGAAGGTTTTCGCCCTATTTTCCCTAAAATGAAAGTGGCTGATTTCAGTATTCAGGCAGATTCCTTAGTCCTCTGCTACTCACCCAAAGGAGTTTCTGATTTCTACAGCTGAGGCTAATGGAGAAGCAAAAAGAGAAAAAGCAGTGTTTGAGTCAGGAGTTGCACCTGAGAACTGTTAAAGATAATTATTTCATGTGTGCATTAACCAAGGGTAGATCCTCTTGCCTTCACTTTGTTTGTTGTCATTCTTGGTCTCACCAAGCTCGATTCAAAGCTGTTTCTCAATATTTTAGTTTTTCTGTTACCCAAACATTCCCAAAAAAATTAATTTCCTGAAGAGAGGAGAAGCCTGGAGAAATTCTTAGACCTGAACAGTTAGCACCCAGCTAAATGAGAAAAACTCAGCTTGTGGTTCCTCCTGACCAGTGATGCTCTAATCTTATTGATTAAATCCATGAACGTGACTTTTATCACAGGATTAGCCTAAATCCCACAAGTTCAAGTAGATAGAAAGGATTTATTCTCACTTTCCCTCACCAAGGTGAGACAGTTCCTTTCACTCCTCCTCTACGTGAGCAGCAAATTCCTGAAACACACAATGGTTCATCTGGAAACTCCTCCATGACTACACAGGGCATCTGCTGAGGGTGAGAGAATCCTAAACCAGACTCTGGAAGCCCTCAGCCTGAAACCCCTGGCATGCCAGCCTGCCCTCCCTCTGCCAAAGTGAGGACACAGAAAGAGTGAAGGGGCCACCAAGCTTTTCTAAACACAAGCAGACACCTCAGGTTTCACAACAGATGGCAAGGGCAGCAATACGTTCTGCATCACATTTGGTGTCTCATCGCTCACTACTATGAATTAACAAGCTGAGGAAACTTCATAAACCCAGAACAATCCCAAACTTGAGGCTTGGTGCCTTCCAGAAATGCAAGCACCCTGCTGCTGAGTCCTGCTGGCAGAGCTCAAGTAGGACAGAGCAAGATGCTCGCTTGTCCTTTCTGCGCTAATTTAAAAATACAGAAAGGAAAAAAGAGAGAAAAGGAGGCTCAGGAGGAACCTTGACACTCCTACAACTCCCTGACAGAGGGGGCAGCCAGGGGGGGTCGGGCTCTGCTCCCAGGGAACAGGGACAGGAGGAGAGGGAACGGCCTCAGGCTGGGCCAGGGGAGGCTCAGGGTGGACATCAGCAGGAATTTCCTCATGGAAAGGGTGCTCAGGCCTTGGCAGGGGCTGACCAGGGAGGTTTGGAGTCCCCATCCCTGCAGGTGACCAAGGAAGGATGAATGGGGCACTCAGGGCTCTGGGCTGGGGACAGGGTAGGGATTGGGCACAGCTTGGGCTCAACAGTCTGGGAAGTCTTTTCCAACTTAAATGATTCTGTGAAATGAAGACTTCTGGACCAAGCCAAGATTTCCAAGAAACAAGTTCTGCTTCTTGCTTTCCTTCCTCCCCCCTTCCAAGCCAGACACTTTATTTTCAGGGAGCTGATGAAGTAAGATGCTCACTCACCATTTTAACAGCTCTCCCCCCTCCTGCTTCTGGTTAATCTGTATTCAGAGTACTTCACCACGAAGTACTGAGGGTATAAAGCTGAAACCAGTGCTAAAAAATATATATATACTCATCATTATTGACTCTAACAGCATTATTAATGTGCCATAATGCACAGCTAACAAGAAGCACAATCAAGAACATCCAAATTGATTCTTAATATTAAGAAGTCCATTAAGTGAAACACCCTGGATGCAAGGAGTAATCACATCACCCCGAGCTCTTAACAGTGGCTCTTGCAGAAAAAGCAAGATGCTGATTTAGACTAACACAAAACATTATCCAGAGGCAGATGTTTTGGCATCTGTCTTGTGGTAACTCAGAATCACAAAGTCAGTGAGTTTTGATGTTCCCTCAGACCTCCTGCATTTCACTGGGGGCCACTAAGGAGCTGTAAAACTTGGCTCTTGCTCTGGTGGGGCTACAGGCACCATCCTCCAGGAAGGCAAGGACAGCATTTGAGCATTAGCTGTGCTCAGCTGTGTGTGCCTCCAGAAAGGACTTCAGTGCTTGGAACTGAGCAAAATTCAAACCCAGCTCTACACGTGGTTTTTAGAAAATTTGCAAAACCTTCAGCACCGCTACGCAGAAAATGCACCCAGGGGTCTGCTGGGCAGGAGAAGGGCAAGAGTTAAAGGCTGGAGGGGAGGAGAAACTTGTCCAGTTTATGGTCAGTGCTGGCAGAGCATCAAATGTGCATGGGCTGGTCATGAGTCAGGCCGGATCCTCCGGCCGAGGCTCCCCGGGAGTTGAGAAGTGACCAGAACTGGCAGTGCTGCAGCTTCACACCCACTCCTGGCTCATGTTCCTCCATCCCTGCCCCTTCCCTCACAGCAGCACCGCCACCCACCCCATCCTCAGCCAGCACTGCCCAGGGTCCAGCCTGCTCAGCACCACGGGGACAGCAGCAACTCCATCGACAGCAAGGACAGCCTAAGGAGATGTCCCAAATGCAACCACAGAATCCCAAAATCCTTGGGGTTGGAAGGGGCCTCTGGAGATCGCTCAGTCCATCCCCCCCTGCCAAGGCAGGGTCACCTGGAGCAGGGGACACAGGAACACATCCAGGTGGGTCTGGAATGTCTCCAGAGGGAGACACTCCATGCCCTCCCTGGCAGCTGTTCCAGTGCTCTGCCATCCTCAGGGAAAGAAGTTCCTCAGGCTGAGGTGAAACTTCTCATGGTTTAGTTTATGTCCAGCCAGCACACACACAGGTGCAACATCCCAAATGTCACAAGCTCACTCTTAAATCCAGCTTGTGAAAGGGACTGGGAAACCCTGAAATCCTTCCCAACCCAGCACTCCAGGCTAAACCCACAAAAATTATGTCAAAGCCCGCACAGGGCCAATTTCGTGCTCCAGGAGGCCATGGAGCTCCCTCTGAACATCCTTGAGGCATCAGCCCCCTGCTGCTTCCAGCCTCTCCCTTGCCATGGCAGCAAGTTCCTACTGCACAGAGCAGAACGGTGCAAAGAGGGTGTCTTTCACTAAGCACCAATACAGCAGTGAGCTTAATGGCACAGCTAGATTTTAACAGGCATTTCAGGGACTATAAAAATCAGGTTCAACACACTGAAACTCCTCTCACACTGCTGTGGAAACAGGAAAAATATGACAATTCACTGCAACACCGAGTTGATGATGCAGAGCAAAGAGCCTAAAGCAAGGAGGAAATGAGGTGTGGGAAGATGCTTTCATTTCCTACTGATCTTCCTCCTCAGGATTTCTACAAGGGAAAACAAAATCAAAATTCCTCTGTTGCTTTCTCAGGAAAGCCTCTGGAATGGGAGAAAAAAAGATGAAGGACTCTGGGGCTTTTTACACATCAAAACTCACTCAATTTATTTTTCTTTGCTATCACCTTTTTTGTCTCTCAGTCTTTCAGGCTGTCTCCAACAGCAAGAGAACAGACCCCAAGTCAAATAATCCCTGCGGAACTTGTTCTGCTTTCCCCAGAAGAACACCCAGAGAGAGGAATGACCTGCTGAGAGCCCGAGTTTGACCCACCAACACTCTCCCCCTCTCTTCCAAAACAGCCAGGCTATGGCAGAAATGGGAAATCAGCGCCGCTTTTTCTCAATTTGTACCTCACACCGGAATTAGGGGGAAACGTCACCATGGGAGCGAGTCAAACAGCACTGAATGCCTTACAAGATAAGAGCAGCATTTTGCAAAAACAGGGAAAAATTGTTTTTTCTCCAAGCCAGGGGCAATCACATGCTCGGGGCCGCTTCCAGCGGACTTGGCTCGGCCACTGGCCCTAACAAAGGGTCACTGTCCGGCTCCCTCTCGGCACCAGCCCCTTCCACCAGCACTGGGGCAGCTCTCAGAGAGAGTTCCTATCCCCACAAATCCATTTTTCCCACCTCAGGGCAATCCTTTGAACCCACGCCAGTTTTTGCATTCATTGTGGAAGAAATAAGGAAAAGTAACTGTTATGATTGTTCTTTAAAGACCCAGCAGCATGTTTTACTCCATAAATTTACAGACTTCTGGGAAGTGGGGAAAATTAGAGTAGAGGGACACCCCTAAATCTCTGCTTCCAGACACTGAGCTCCACGATTTTGGCACAGTAAGAACCCACCTGTATGTTCACCACAATTTACTTTAGCACAAGTTTATTTAATAATTCTAAAGCCTTTTCTACTCTAACTGCAGAATATTCTGAGTTGGAGGGGACCCACAAAGATCATCAACTCCAACTCTTTTTTTAAACTGTTATTATTTAAATTAACCAATGATTTTTAATATATAGTGCAATAAATTACTCTTTTAAAGTTGATGTAGCCCAGTAATTGATCCCAGACGCACACAGGAATTCCCAGGTGAGAACTTGGTTCCCCACTGCTAAAACACATCAATAATAACCCTTATAACTACTTCCCTCACTGCCCTGAGCCTCAAAATAGCCCCTGTTCATTCAGAGTAGTTCAAAGCCATAACTCCTTCCTTCCCAAGCATAACCATCCAAGGAAAATGTATTTTAAACCCACCCTGATGGTCACATATTAATGCCAGGGGGGTGGCTAAGGTGCCACTAACCCAGCAGTAACTCCCTAACCTCTGCTATAAAAAAGACAGTCTTTTGATGATTCTTTCCCCCTTTTTAGCAGGTTATTTTCCCAGCATCAATCCGAGTATTCCCTGAAAAGGGGTGAGGCATTAGCACCCAGCACATGCCCGCTGGCAGCCAGGGAGGGCAGAGCAGGAGGGCAGAGCCAGCTCCTGGCTAAGGAGCAGATCCGTGCTGTTCCCAGCACTGCTCCGCTGGAAACAGCGGCTTAACGGGACACATTTCCCTGCCACGATTCCCAAAATCTGCTCCAATGTCTCTGTTTGGGAAGCTCCAACAGGCAGCACAAGTTTATGCTAGACCGGACAGTGTGACTTTCACCTTAAAACATCTGCTTCCCTCGCTGAAAAAACATTGCATTAATCTAAAATTAGTGGTTATTTCTCAACTGTTCAGCTCATCTCCACTTGCAGGACCTCCACCTCAAAACAGAACTATTAAAAAAGCCAAACTAATGACAGCCAGCACACTGCACACTCAATTCATGCCCAGCAAACCAGCTCATTTTTGATATATCAATCATCACACATTTGCACTGGCTACGTTGGGTGAAAGCATCCTCTGAGACACCAGGACTGCTCAGCAGTGTTGGAAAAAGTGGGGAGAGCATTTGTGCCATTTTCCTGGAGGAATCTAACTCACTCTTGCTAAGCAGCCGTCAGTCTTCTGGAGAAAACCAGTTTAAACTTTAAAAACATTTCTTGCTCCATGAGTGGCCCAAGAGCAAGAGGGTGCTGCAGGCAAAGGGAACACCACAAACCCTGTCATGTGCAGATGCAGCAAGAAGGGAACTGTAAAACTCAAGAATTCCCTGATCATCACCAATATTTTACTTTTCACAAAGTTTACCCAGGCATTTCTCAAAGCTGTCACTACCCATCTCCTCAACACCTGAGCTGGCATGCAATTATTCCAGTTCCCCTCCACAAAATTACTTTCTATTTTCCACACTTTTTATGTAAATGTTATAGAAGCATCAAGACAGCGTTTTACAAGTACAATTACATGAACTCCTGGTCTTGAAAGTTTATACCTCGATTTAAGAACAGCTCCCAGATCAGCACGCTGTGTTAGAGATGGTATCACACCCAGACTGTAAAAGCTTGCAGTTATCCCAATGTTTTAAATATTCAAGCCCTAAAAAGTATTACAGCTCCTGGTTTTCAGCCAAGAACACGTTCACCTTTGTGTGCTCTAACTGTGGAAACTGCAGCTGCTGCAGGAAGCTCAAACTGTACTTTCTGTGTTTAAGGCAAAAATCTGAACCAGTTTGATCACGCATCACAGCCCAGTAAATAAACAGAGGCCTCCTCTGCAGCACAAGTGATTGATAAAAATCTGTTAATAAATCATTTCAAGAACACATTCAACAAAAAAATCAAACCAGAGCTGAACCCACACAAAACTTCCAACAATGTCAGCAGCACCATAACTGAGTAATTCTCTCAAGTCTTTACTAAAATGTGCTTATCTGGCTACAGCCAGTCTTTATTTTCTGGGAATAAGAATTCCCGCCCCACAGAGCTCAAAGCAAGACACTTTAGTCGCTCCTTGAAGACTCAAATGATTCTCAAAGAAAGTTTGGGATATTTTCCCCAGAAACACTTTGCTAATCTTAAAAGGTCTTTTCCAACCTTAATGATCCCAAGATCATCAAATCCAACCACCAACCCAGCACCACGGTCACCTCCAAACCGTGTCCCCAAATGCCACATCCACACGTGTTTTGGACACTTCCAGGGACGGGGACTGCACCCCCTGATGGGACCCCATTCCCAGTTTGTGGCTGCAGCACTGGTTTAACCAAGCCTTTGCCATCATCTTGCAGAAGCACCACCTCCATCGACACCCCAAAACAGGGATTCAGCAGGAGAGGGACCAGACCAGACAGAATCCAAAGTCCAGTTCCCATAATCAGCACTTTAGAGACAGATCAAGGTGTTATAAAAAAAACCCCTCAGCCGTGAGCACCTCTTGGAGGTCTTTAGGGCAGCAATGCTCAGCATTAAAGCAACCCCACCTGATCTAACTGCAGATGTCCCTATTATCCAGATAAAAATCTAATGTGCTTTTTAAATCCTTTCAGAGTCTTAGTCACAGTCAAACACTCCAGAACACAACCAACAAATACAAACAAACAAAGTGTAGTGTAATAAACACCAAAAGAATATCTAGCTCTGTAACAAAGTTTGGGGTTGGTGTTTTGTCCCGTTTGACTCACGCACTGTGGAAACTACTGTCCAAGAAATACCTGTGCACCACAAAAAAAGATCTGTTCTCATCTGCAGCCACTTCACTGCGAGCAAAAACTGTTTTCTCACCAAAAAAGCTCAAGGAAATCTCTGGGAAAAGGATCTTTATCCACTACTTTGTCACTTGTCACTAAATTAATTTCAGAAAGGAGCCAATGCCAGGTGTGTGTGAGGCAGTCCCAGTGCTCCAGGAATTCTGAGCTGCTCCTGTGCACACTCCTGCCGTGGCCTGCGAAGTCCAGGACACAAAGTTTGGTTCCTTTATGCCCAACTGCCAGAGAGCAGCACCAAAAAAGTGCAGAACAGCCCAGTGGAGGTGACAGAGAGGTGGGACACAGACTGCCAGCAGCTACAGAGGCGTTGCTGGCAGGGAAGGACAGAGCTGGATACTGCCACACCAAACACACACACACCTTCTACAGACTAACTCTGTTTTGAAACAGAAGCCAAAACAACCCAAAAATTAAAAAAAAAAAAAAAAGCCACAAACCACTTTTTTTTATAACCAGTTTGAGTCACACCATTTACCCTTCACACTGGAAACTTCAGAGATCAATCCACAGAAGGGGAAAAAAAAAGGCAAGAAACCAAATCCACAACACAAGACACACCAGCCTCAGACAGGAAGAAAAAAAACAGGCTCTCAAGCCTTCTTCACCCAAAATTCTTGGTCAGAGGAAGCATCGGGAAGGTGATGGATTGATGGGAACACCAACACCTACCAGTCATGGCAAGAAAAAATAAGGCAAGACTGAGGACTGGGGAAAAGGGGTAGCCAGGTGAGCTGGAAGGAAGGAATTCCAGCAGGGATGACAAGGCAACAGGTGATACCTGCAGGAATTGTGTGTAAGGACAAAATAAGAGATATAAAGGAAAAAAAAAAGAGGCTGGAGAGCAGGTAACATCACCACTACCTCGTGTTAGACAAAGGCTTGAGTGTAAGCATTATTTTCTATATTAAAGCTACGAATGAGCCACAGATTGATGCAAAAGAACACTAATTCTCCCACAGGACCCCAAAGCAGGAGGAAAAAGTGAAAGTCAATCAAACATGAGCTGCTGGACACATCCTCTTTTAGCTCTTCCCGTTACTTACAAAACAATAATTAAAGATTTACTCCTTGCCATCTTGATGTTCGTTTTCACGCATACGCTCCCATTTTGAGACATTAACCTCGTATTTATCAACAGAAACATTCCCACAGGCCCTTATCTATAACTTTCCTGGCCCAAAAGACACATTTCACCGTGTCTCTGCACGGTCACTAAACTGCAGTGCAAGCCCTCCTTCAGAGGACAGCACTGACAGGGCATTCCAAGCCACTGCCCTGATAATCCCCAGCCATGGCAGGGGCAGCGTTTGCTCACTGGAGTCATATGCACAGCAGATTTTTCTGAAAGCAAGCGTCCTTCTGAACCGTTCACCATCTGCCTCAAGACTCAGAAAACTCACATCCTCATCAGCGGCTTCCATCTGGCTCAGCACTGAGAGATTTCCTGCGTCAGGGCCTGCTACAGGAGTACTTTCTGTATTACCAGTTGCTTCCACTCCATTTCTGAGACACACGCACGCACCGCGCACTCCGCACAAAGCAGCTCCGCAATAAAAGCGCCCAACTCCACGCCCTGAATCATTCCCTGCTGCCAGCATTTTTTCCTGCAGACCAGCTGGCACTATTAGAAGGATGCTAAAGGCTAAAGCACCAGCTGGGAAGCAGGGAAGCTGCTGGAGACAGGTGAGAGCAGAGCTTTCCACGATCCTGTACCTCTGCCCCCTCCCAGAGGCACCAGGGTTTGCCATGCTCTCCCTTAAATCTGTTTTTTGTCCTTTTTATTCCATGTACAGAAATTGGGAAAGCTCCCCTAACACAGCACAGCGGAAGGTCTCAGAGAGGTTTGGTGGCAGTGTGGCCTCATCCCCCGTCCCTGTGGGTTCCCTCCTCCCGGGACGCTCGGGCCCCATTCCCTGCACAGATGTTATTTTACTCCGTCCAACCCCGAGCCCAGTGACGCCAGCACTTCCGTGCTTTGTTTGGATAAGCAGGAGAAGGAAGGCAGAGCAAACACAAACACCTAAGGCTGCACTTCCAGAAGGCATCTGGATGCCTGAGGAGGCTCTCAGGTATTTCAGAGGCTCTGTGCTCTCTCCAGTCCCAAGTGCCCACCTGCACCGCCAAATTTTCCAAATGCTCCCCAAGAAGCTCTGCCAGGAGCTCCATGAGGTTCCTCCTCAAGGAAGACGATTCCTGGTGCCCCCACTGATGCCCTCCCCACGTGGGACTCCTCAGGGATAACAGGGTTTTCCCAAAACCCCCACACCTGGCTCAGCCTAGCAGCTGCTCCAGCAGGTTTTCCACCTCAATATTCAATCATTTGTGCAGCACACCCATGAAAGCGGCAGGGCTGCTCCAAGAGTAGGGATGTACAAACAGAGTGCCTCAAAAACCCAAGTGCCTACAAGCACAAACATCGATTATGTACAATTTTGCTGCCATTCCCGCTCAGAAATTACACAGCAAATCCTGTACCACTCACTCGCTGGTATTTTCTACTGGGGAACACAAAGACATTTTGCTACTCCAACACCCTCCGGCAAAATCAGCCACTAAAACCCTCTGCAAACAAGTTCTAAAAAGGGTTGTGCTGAAATAACATCAGCAGCACTTGAAATGAAGCAGCAGTGCTTCAAAATATCATACAAAAAAACCCCAAAATTCATGTGTGGCAGCCAATGGTTGCTTCAGTTCTTCATCCATCTGCTTGTTTTGTCACGTATATGGTACATGATTACACATAATAGCTCTCAATGCAATTATTTTAGTTTAGTTACAAAGCTATATGGAGCAGAAGAATACTTCCAGAGATATTTCATATTTCTGCTGATGAAACTGAAAGGCAGCAACTGCTGCTTCTTGTGTTACAAATCTTTACATCAGAAATCAGATTTAATGCACAAATTACATAAACATGGGCAGATAATACTATAAATATATAAATGTTTTCACAATTACAGCCTGAAAAGGGAGATAAAGTTTCAGAATTACAAGAATTATCTCTTATTGAACTTTTTTTTTGTTTGTTTAGATAGGACACGATTTCAATTCCCCCCCACCCCCAAGCTAAAGGAGGAAAGTATTCCAATAACTCATTAAGGAATTCATTAAAGCCTTACTCAGAAAATGACTATTGTCAGAACAGCCTTGGGGGCCACCACAGGCTAGAAAACAGAATTTAAAATGCTTTTAAGTTTAATAAAAAAAAAAAAAAAAAAAAAAAAAAAACCACATTTGTAGGGG